>JAVQKC010152050.1:0-18311 GCA_036025475.1 Philypnodon macrostomus | reverse complement strand
AGAATTATTATTTACATATGCCTATATTTGGATACCTAATCTTTATAATAGCAAGTGTTTTGTTGAGTTTTATTCATTTTTGAGCTTTTTATAAGCTATGTCAGTTCCATCTGAGCTATAAAGCTTTGACTTTTTTTGGTGGATTTTCTAGTCAGAACGCAGATAGAACCATATCATTCTATGAGGATGATTTATTAAGTAAAAATTTCATGCAAATAATGGGAGTTGATAATTTAAAACTAATAGATTCATATTTTTAAGGCCACTGGTTTTCCCAGATAAATAGTCTTATAGTCTTATAAGTCTTATACTGGTCATTTCAAATTCAGTTGTAGATTGTATTGTCTGGTTTGTTTTTGTTTTTCCATGGTATTTAGCATGCAAACTGTATCTCTACAGATCCTTAAAAGTGAGTAGATCTGTCTATATACCCCTTAAAAGTTTGTAAACAAAACATTCTAAGTTCCGCAATGGAGGCAACTGGGGGCAAGACCATAATACATTTTTAATGGAGAAATTAGCATCAGCCACAAAATATTGCAAATGAAGAAGGTTTTGACAATGATAACAACTCTCTACATGTAGGTGATGTCAGAGCCTGGTTAGGAAACATTAGTGAATGTACCTCACATTGTATGTTTATTTAATGTACACATTAGTAACAGTTAGACTTTTGGCTGGTGGTAAGATTCTTGATTTTTAGGTTTTACTGAACACGTTCTTACAGAAAATTTGAAGACCACAATAGTTTTTCATTATATGTTCAGAATGATTCTATCCCTCACCACAAACACTACTTTTTTGTAAAGTTTTGCTCCAGTCGCCTCCATTCTGGAATTTTGAACATTCCATATGACATACAAGGGTCTATTTAAGCTGGCCTTATTCTTTCATATTGCCGAGGTGGACAATAATTGAACTTGTCTGTTCAATTTGTCAAATGTATGACAAACAACAAAAGGTTTGAACTTACAGTATGTCTAATAGACTCATATGGACCCGCTGAAGGCTCTGTCACAGATGTTCTTTCTCTCAATTACTTCACATCAACAACAGTGAACATGAATGAGTAAAACCACACAGTAGTCATTATAAAGCCTGTATTCCTCTGTGTTCTTTACCCAGATCTTTCCCACGTCCACGACTATATTTTTAATCACATCCAAGTGATTAATTTTGTCATCAGCCCCGGTGTCACCTCACTTCCTCTCATTTTTCAAACTGTTTGTGTTCTTTTGCCGGATGATACATTTATCTTCAGACAAGCCCAATATGATGCTGACTAATTCACTTTGAAATATCAGAACCAGATGTGGGGCTGAAGGGAACGGGCAGTCAAAAAAGAACTGATTTTACGGAAGTACAGTAAACGGAACCATTTGTTACCACAATGTGTGATATATAGCTTTAGGTGGGCAATAGAAAAGGTCACGTTAGCAAGGTTTGTATAGACATTTACTCAGTTACATTTACTCAGTTACGTTTACTTGAGTAACTTTTTAAATACATTGTACTCCATTGAGTAGCTTTACTGCACAGTACTTTTTACTTTTCTTGAGTAATAATATTTTGAAGTAAATGTACTCTTACTTGAGTAAAATCTTAGTATTTTTACCACCTCTCTGCATCATGTAAGAACAGCTTTATGTGAAAAATGTTACGATACGGAAATTCTGTTCCTTGTGCCTTCATTTTTTAAATATTATTTATGGTTTTAGTTTATCTTTTGTTTATTATCTTTTTATTTTTTTGCCAGATTACCACAAAATTAAACAAATAATCTGACATTACGCTCAAACAGTTACTCGGGATTTGAGTAGTTTTTTCACCAGTACTTTTCTACTCTTACTCCAGTAATTATGTGAATGAGTACTTTTACTTTTACTTGAGTAACATTCTTTTGAAGTAACAGTACTCTTACCAGGCTAAAGGTTAATAATATGGTATTATTGAGCGGGTATTCTGTTTCCTGTTAATGCTGAGACGCTGACCTTCTCAAGAGCTTTTATCTATGAAGTAAGACAACATTCTGCCTTCTTCTAAAAGTTGTCTTGCTGACAGTTGAGCTTATTAGAGCTTGGAATTGGCTCTTTACAGCAGCGGCTTGGGCTGACAGTGAAGTGAGTATGGCCTGCAGGGGGAGAAAGGGCCATAAACGGTCAAGCTCCTAATCAGGTCTTTTTTCTGCATACAAAGTAACTGCTCTTAAAGGGGAACTATGCAACTTTTCACTGTTTTGGTCACATTTGTCCTTCCCAGAGCACCCCCTACAGTTTCAGAGAATAGCACTGTCCACAGAAAAAACACAAAGAATATAGACTTTATATATAGACTCTAGACGATCATAAAGCTACTGTTCAACACAAAAACACCAGGTCTGCCTCAGTTTGGCATATTTTTTTTATTTTTTTAGTTTTGGCGAGACCTGTGACTTGACCCGAGACTTCCAGGGAGATTGATCCTAGCAAGGAAGCTTCATTCACCCCACAAAAACTCACCATTGACTTGGTTTTGTTTAAGTAAAAAGTTGCATAGTGCCCCTTTAAAATATTGGTTTTTTTTTGGTAAGTTATCAAATTTTGAAATACCAATATAAAAAACATAACACTGACCCTTTACATCTGCCCAAATGAAGATACACTTTGATTAATGTTTAGCCCCACACTGTATCGTCATTAATTAAATTCAGTTTTTTGTAACTTTTTTTTGGAATTTATTTTCCCATAACAATGATTTTCACACATCTCTTCTAAATGTACAATTGAAATTGTGGTGATTTCTGTTTTAAACATTTGAAAGTTAGGCACACCACTTAAATGACTTGTTTTACAGTGTCCTTGTCCTTCGTAGGCAGGGGTTTAAGGTTGATACAGTTAATGGAAATTCAACTGAGCTGGGCTAAAAAAAAGGCTGAGTTTAAACCAGGCCAGTGAAGCTCCCGC
The DNA here is from genome assembly GCA_036025475.1 of Philypnodon macrostomus. Lineage (NCBI taxonomy): Eukaryota > Metazoa > Chordata > Actinopteri > Gobiiformes > Eleotridae > Philypnodon > Philypnodon macrostomus. The sequence continues at coordinate 15,369 of JAVQKC010152050.1, read as the reverse complement.
TCTGTGTTTTTGCTGTACATGTGAAAGCTAACACAAGTCATAAATCTGGCAACATGAGGCTAACTTACTCATGGCCTGTTATCCTCATTTATATCACTCAACACCTCCCCTTCATTCATCCAGCAGCCCCCAAACATCCAGCCTTCACTCCGGAGTTAAACCATCGCCCAGGAACTGTAACCAGATGTCAGACTCTGGACTTTCTTTTAAAAATCCATATACTTTCTTCACTTTTCTCCTAATCTCAGACAAAATGGACTTTTTTTCAATGATTTATGTCAATCTTTATTTCTGCTTCAAATCTTTGATCTGGCCTCTTTCAGTGGGAAGTGATTGGTGTCCCTCCAGCTTTTGGTCCCTGTAGAAAGAAAATGAAAGAGTAAAAAAGCCCTGACTGAACATCTGACATTTAAATACATTTATAGTTCACTAGGGGACAATTTACCACGAAATTATATCTCTGCCATATTGTTTTCCATAATATTCATGCCACAGTTACACACTGGTGGTGGTAAACGAAACCTGTTGCCACAGCTACCTTGGGACAGACACAGCTTTACCGCAGCTACAGCACCAAATATGCCAATCACAGTTCAAGGCCTTCACACACTAAAGTGACCATCACCCGTTTTTTGCCGTCCGGATTTTTGCTTGTTTCTTTGGTGTACTTTGGTGTGTGGCGGCCTTAACACATTCAGACAATCAGACAAAGTGGCTGATGTGTCCAGCCCAAGGAAACTACAGCAGTATATGCACTGGAATTTAACATTTTTGGGTAATTTTTGGGTAACGACCCGTGACCACAGTAGACCAGAGGCAGACTGATATAGGTGGGGCAGCCATACCGCACTAGGGGTGGATGATATGGCGATAAAAATCGAATTATGATATGAAGTTATGAGAATAGGTTTAATCTGGGAAGATGGTTGAATCGTGATACAGTGCATTCATTTATGCTCTGCTCTTCACCAGCATTTTTACTGTAACAATGTGTTACTATTAATAATAATAAAAAGTATTCTGATGAACACTGGATGGACTGGATGGACACTGAACTTTCTGAAGACTAAACATACAAAAACCGTGATCTTTACCTAAATAAAATCACAGTATTATATTTTTACCACACCCCCCACCCCTATACCACGCCAACCCTCTTTCTGTCAACCACCAGAACATAACAATCACACTAACACATTGACACATAGGAAAGGTGAGTGAGGTGTCTCGCCCAAGGACACAACAGCAGGATGAACTGGTTGGAACGGAAATGGGAAACTACCAACTTTTCCAGTTTTTGGAACGACCTGTGCACCTCTTGAGCCACACGCACCTCCACTTAAGTTGATGTAAGCGTAATGAAGTAGTGCATTACTTCAAATAAAGAAAATCTGGCTAAAAAAGTTGAACCCAGGCTTCACTCCAGAGTTGAGTTAATCCTTTTTCTTCTAATCTCAGACAAAATGTACTTTTCCCAATGATTTATGCCACTCTTTATTTCCGCTTCACGTCAAAAAAAAAAAAAAGAAAAATCTTGGATGTGGCCTCATTTAAGTGGGAAGTGATTGGTGTTCCTCCATCTACATTGGCTCCAACCACCAGATAATATTCGGTTGTGCTGCAAAACCTCTCCCGGGTCCCCGTGCAGAAAGAAAAGCCCAAAAAAATAGAGAGCCAAAAAAGCAAAAAGGGCCCTGAAGGAACCTAGTGGCGTTGACACTTTGACAGTTTGCCATGAGTGACGCGTGATCTGTACAAATTTCAAGACTAATAAATCTACCTGTCGAAAGCCGGCAAGTTGAAAGCGGGCCTTGAAAACCCCGCGGCACAGCTTAACCGCGACTCGTGTTGATGAAATTCTGTAGGCCGGAGAATTATAGCTGTCAGAAAAACGCCCACATCAAACTTGAAGGCTTGGCTCGGTCTATACCTCGTTTTTTTCTTCCCTTCTGTTCTCTCAACGCTGAATATATTGCAAGCCGCTCCCATTCCAGACAGCTCTTGACTCAAACTTCCTCCTGTTCTTTCTCAACAGTGAAACATAGGCGTTCTTTCATGGGTTATATGCTGTTATAAATGCTAGTGTTACATCATTTAGACGCCAAACAGCCAAAAACAATATGGGTCGTAATATGGGCTTTATTAGTTAATGTCTAGATTAAACAGAGGTCTAAACCAGGACTAAAACAGGACTCAATCAAGTCTAACCTAGGTTTAAACCAGATCTTTGTCAAAAACCAAAACAGTAGCCAGAAACAATACAGCTAAAAACATACATTTTGTAAGATTTGGCAGACTTAACCAGGTCTAAATCAGGACTAACAAAGGCTACTGTGCCAAAACCAGGACTTAGCTATCAGAAATATCTATAGCCCAGGAGTGAACATAGTGAGTGTACAATAACTGGCCTGGTATACCAGTCCCGCCTAATTTTTTCAAATGTGGGGTCTGGTCCCTTGCTCATAGTCAATCATTTTTTGATTGTATTATACATGGGCAAAATCCGCCCCTGAAATTGAATGCAATCAATGAGACACCATTGTAGAGTTAGTTCTGCTATGTCCAAATGCAAGGTTAGCTGCAAAAAGTCCCTACAGTGCAAATAATCCCTCAGTTACCCGTACTGAAAGGTGGGAACCATGAGTTCACAGGACATCCGGTTGCATGTGGGTGATTTAAATCCCAAAGAATCTCATAAACCAAGACCTCAACACTCCCTCTTCTCACACCTCCGCATCCTTCCCACCCCGCCCCCTTTACACTGGATTTATTCTGTTTATCTTTGATCTGTTTCACTCCGAAAACTCCTCTCACCCCGAGCCGTCGTATCCTCTTTGTGATAAATCGTGTTTGGGTACTTGTCGGATTTTTATTGTAACTGTCTCCAGTTTGGCAGAGCTTCACAGCTTCTGTGTTAAAAGTTCACAAAAGGCCCCCAGGTGTGATAGCAGCCATGCTGATATGAATGTCAGGAGAGAAATGGGTTTTCTCAGGACAAAACCATGGACTAATCCAGATTATAATCTAAACTAAATCAGTGTCAAAACCAGGACAACGCAGAGTATAGGTCTAGACCAGGACTAGACAAGATCTGAAGCAGGACTACCAGGACTGAAACTGTAACAAAACTGTAGCTATAACTAGAAAACCATGTCTAAACCTGTGCAGTGTTGTAACCTGTAGCATAGCCATATTGTATTGAATGTGAAAATCAGGACTGAAACAGGCTTTCCCGGGACTAAACCAGGACAAAACTAAGTCTATCAAGGACCTATCCAAGAACTGAACTAAAATCTAAAACCGTTTTGCTCAGGATTAAACATATATATGTATAAAACCATGTCTAACCCCGGGTGAAATTGGGTAAATCTGGGTAAAAATTTATATATTTATATTATGCCAATATAAGAATTAGGCAGAGGTATAAATCAGGATTAAATCAAGTTTACCAAAGACCAAATGAACTGAAATCAACTAAATCAGAACTTGAACTGCAAAAAACTCTTGAGTACCACCAGCATTTCAAAACCTCTGCTGTATGTGGTAAATCAAATCTGTAACATCTGTCTTTTTTTATTGTAGCTGTCTCAACTCTGGCAGAGCTTCAAAGCCTCATGTGTTAAAAGTTCAGTGCAGGCCCCTGGGTCTAATGGCGGCCATCTTGATTTAAATGTCAAAAGGTGTGTGTCTTTTGAATAAGGTCGGGCCCCCTCCTGGTGTTCTGTGATCTTTCATTGACAGCTGAAGAGGTTGTTAGCGCTTTCTTATTGAAATTATTCATTCATTTGAGCGGTGGAGAAAGGTAGCGGTGACAGGGAATTAATATGAAATCTCAGCAGGAGCTAGGGGAGCGTTAGCACTTAGCCGCCGGATTGTCATGTAGCCAAAGTTCATGTCAACGCTTGTCACGATGATTCAATTCTCTCACAGTCTGTGTCCTCACATGACAGGACAAAATTATATTATACTTTGTTAGTCATTTGTTCAACTGCAGATTGTGTTATCATGAGCAGCATTGGAAAAAATGTTCATTTCGAATAGCAGACCTGGTTTTGATTGGTGTAGACCAGATTTAGTTCTGGCTTAGACCTGATTTAGTCATGGTTTTAGTTTTGATTTAGTTTAATACTGATTCGGGTTCAGACTGGTTTAGACATGGTTAACATCTGATTTATTCTTGGTTTAGACCTGGTTTAATAAGATCCGGTTTAGTCCTGTTTTAATTCTGGTTTAGTCAGTCTAGACTTGGTTCAGACTGGTCTAGACCTATCTTACCGAGATCTGCATTTTCAGCATTTATGGCTATGATTGATTTTGATCATAATTCAATAAAATAAAAGTCAAATATTCGGTAAGCTGTTTTTTACATGATGTTTCAGAATCACTGTCTTCGGAGTAGGGGTAATTTACAGTCGCTGGAGAAACAATTCAAATCGTTGCACCAGATATCCTGTCAATACTATTCACTTCACTTTTATATGCAGTCTACACAATATGAAAGGCAACAACAGAGACAGAGAAAGGCTGTCAAAACTAGTATTGGTTTCAAAAGACTTGGACGATGTTTGACATATTGTCCCCTTAGAAATATAAGAACTACTTTTGAGTAAATCCACTTTAAAAGTCAAGGCTTGATATTACAGATAGAACTTTATATTTTTACATAGCCTATAGAATGCTCACAAATGAATAAAACTCAACAAAATACTTGCTATTATAAAGATTAGCAATCCAAATACAGGAATATGTAAATAACTAAATTATGTCAAAAATGTCAGATAGAACCATATAATTCTAAGGGGACAATATGTTGGCAAAGAAAACACAATAAATGATCTCAGTGTTGAAATGTGACACACTGGTGTGGACTGGTTGATCTGATTTCCCCGTGTTGCTGATGTTCTAGGGTAGTTTATTGTAGTTTCAATGAACCTTCACCCTAACCTAGCACCCTAACCATGGCCCTGACCCTAACCAGTTAAAATCCTGCCAAAGCCATCAACTTTAATGTTGATCCTGGAACTACTGCATGATGGCCCTGGAACATCAGCAACACAGGGAAATCAGATCCCCCAGTGTGGACCAATCATTATTGCAGAAGATTCAGGTAAACTTCATTTTTGAAATATTTGATTTAACCTAGCCAAGAGGCCGTAGCAAACTAAACTAAACAACAGTTACATATGTACACAGATAAGACACATTATGAAATCAGTTAGTCTCCAGTCTTTCTGTATTCTGTATTACATGCATCAGGTGCAGAGTAAACAAAAGCCTATTTACCCCTCTCCATTTGAGCAAAGGGACATCGATTCAACATTTCTCAGAGCAATCAAGGAGCAAATGTATGAATGCAGAAGTCCCAATCAGTGGTGATTTGGTGGTTTCTTTATTTGGGACATTTTAAGCACTACCTAAAAATTGTCTTGATTTGTCGGTCCACAGCAAACCCAATGTTTAACCATACGGAGAAAAGAGGAAACTGTTGAGGCGTACTGACTCTGTAATGTTTTTTTTTGTTTGTTTTATTTGCAAGATTAGGTTTAGTAATTACCAAGACATCATTTATGGGGCCCTGGAAGCTTGAGGGTCTAAGCAACTGCCTACTTGGTCCCAATATTGCCTTAGAAATGACCCTGTTGAGATATTCTGCATTCTGCATTTGACCTGAAACCGTTTGATGAATCTTGAAGAATCCATCAATCAATCCTGGGACTTTTTTGCCTGGTGTTTTGAAACAATCCAGCTACAGTATATCATGGTGCTTCATGTAATGCTTAGCTAAAACCACACCAGCACACATTTCCCTGCATTGATCTAAATTGACTTTGATCCCGCCCTCGCTATTTTCCCTCCATGTCATCTCACATAAGGCACTTACAGCAGACATATCTTTGTTGATTAGCCCGACGCTGAAACTGCAGTCAGTCATTTGCACTACACTCAGCGGCCTGTCAGTTCTGCTGCTTGTCAATCACCCGTGCCTCACCGGGGAGCCTGCCTTTTGACTGACGGTCCTGTGATCTCTCCCCACAGGCACGGCAGCACACAAACAATAGGCCCCGGCTACAGTAATTGGCAAGATAAAGACATACAGCACTTTCACTCACCGTAGAGGAGAGGTGAATCAACATGCAAACAGGTTTAAAGGGGAAAGTGTATAGGGCTGTGAGGTAATCAATCAGAGGGCCTGGTTCGGGTCACGTATTAAGGCTGTATTGCTGTAGATCAGTGTTTCAGTGGACCCATATTGATTGACCATAATAATCAGGACCCAAGTCACTCAAATGTCCAGTCTAGTTGAGCACTGTTATTAAATTTTGTATTAATTAATTATTTTTTCTGTATGTATTTATTTATTTTTATGTATTTATTAATTTATTAAATTTTTTTGTAGTTGAATGTTTTTTTGTTTGTTTTGTTTGTTATTCTTGTTCCAGTGATTGTTTGCCCCTTCACTTTTTTCATAATGCCTGTGACCCAAATACAATCTTGTATCAATCTTTGGTCCCGACCCAGTGTTTGAGCTCCACTGCTGTAGATAACTCAACATAGCTGCCACTATCGCGTATGCTGGAACATTATACATTTATGGACAGAAAGTGTCATTTTATTGTGATGCGAATTTGTGTCTTTTATTTTGCTATTTTGCTCACTTTATATGTGCAGTATGTGTCCGTCAGGTTTTCTCACACCTGCTTGATAAGCTCTCACGATTTTGTGTAAATTAGACTTTTTTTATTTTTTTACATTTTACATTTCGTTCCTGAGTTAACCCCATAAGCTAGACTTGACATTTTGTTGTAAATAGACCAAAACACCGGACAATACACTCATTAACCCTGTTCTATTTCTTCATATTTTCGCATTCGTATGGCAAATTTATCCCAATAGGTGGGCATTTTCTTCTGCGGACTGACTCTTTTCTTTAATGCAACAGCTTTCTGGTTCAGACTTGGACAAACCCTGACTTAGTCCTAGTTTAACCTACAGCACGAATGTCACATAGAAGGTTAATCATTATGCAAACTCACTAGACCTGGTCAGCTAACCAATCACTGTCCAGTATTCACAGGTCACTTCCTTTGTTGACTGCATGGCTCAGGAGTTGACCTGTTTAAACTAACACACTTCTCTTGGCTTTTTACCTCCATAACCTCTTCTATGGCCTTCTTTGTATACAAACTCACCCCTGGATGACCCTTTGCCCCTTCAGCTAAGGTCAGATACCCCTTTTCACCCCCCCTCCTATCTTCACTCCTGTCTGCTCAATCTTACCCCTATCCTTCACAGTCCCACCTGGTTTTCATTTCTCGCGTTTCACTTTCTATCAGTGCTGGGGGCCATCTGTCTGAGTTTTTAGAGGCTTCAAAACATTTATTTAATAACAATGTGGGGGCCTTTTAAAGATGGCCGATTCAGCGGAAATTCAAACCTGTCTCAAAGTGAATGGGAATGAGGTGATTTGAAGTGTATTTGACATCTGTAATGATTCTGGGAAAAAAGAACAAAATGTAGAAAGGCAGCAGTTGGGGAGAATCTAACAATAGCTATAATCCCCTCGATCATGTCTAGGATTTACAGAAGACACAATCCGGTGAGCAGCAGTTCTATGGGCGAAAATGCCTTGTTGATACCAGAGGTCAGACATTGGTTTGAGATAATAGAAAGCAAACTCAGATAACCACTCGTTATATCAAGGTCTGCAGATCTCTGAACACACACGACATGACAAAACATGAAGAAGCAACAGAAGATCATGCTGATTGCCACTACATTAGGTACAAGGTCGACCTAATAAAGTGGCCAGTGGGTGCAATGAGTAGTTGTTGGACCTGGTTAAATAGGAGAACTGTTGTTTACATGCACAACGGTACATTTTCTGTAGGGTCCCCAAACATCACCACAGCAGCCCCCGGGGACAGTGAGTGTAGATAAGCAGTGTTAGGTGACAATAGGCCTGACTTCCACATGTTGCAGGCCTTTGATCACAGGTCACGTGGGGTACAGCCTGTCCTCTGGCCCCTGTCTGACCTCCTCCTCAATCAACGCCTGTACAAATCACCATGGTGCACATTGATGGTGCTGGTGCTGGGGTAGTCAGGTGATTTGAAACCAAAGCTAAACCCTTGTTGTACTGTGAGGAAAAAAACACTTAAAAGTAAAACCTCTGAGATGTGGTGGCCAGGGCTTGACATTAACACTAGCCAACTTGCCAAATTCTGTTACAATTTTACTCTCACTAGCCACTTTGACCACTATGATTTTACTTGATACCTATTGCCATATTGTTGTGCATGGCTAGTGATTTGGAAAAATGCACCAATTGCGTCAGAAATATAAGACTATAATTTACTACTCAAAATTGGATGTATATATAAAGCCTAAAGATTAAACCAAAACTAAATCAGTGAAGGAGTCAAGACAAGTTAATGTTGATGGAAAGATCATAACATTATGGCTCTATATTTCATAGTTTCTTGCTATACAAATATTTTCCAATTTTGCCAAAATGATAAATTAGCAATAGATCACTTCCCTAAGTTGAGGTGATCAATTCTTATATAAACTAGTTAAAAAATCACTAGGAGTTAATCCTCTGAAGTGGCCCGTCTTCTCTGCCCTCGGTCTGACCCCTCCTGGGACGCTCCAGGATCACCCCTGTCCCACACACACCTATCCTCCTCCTTCTATGGGCCGATGGCGGGGGGTCTCCGCTCCTGAAGGCAGACCTCCTGTGCTGGCCTCATCCATATCAACAGTCTAGCGTGTCGGGATGGGGAGCTGCTGCTGACGGGACGGTCATTAGTCATTGGTCAGATCAAAGGACAGCTCCAGGAAGTGAAAGCTCCACAGTGACAGGGGCAGGGCATTTGGGGTACAGCCCATCGCTCATGCACCGCTGACAGGGACCACACGCCCCACGCAAGAAGAGACCTGTATCTTTTCTATATTTATTGAGGGATAAATCATGAAGAAAATAAAAAATCTAATAAATAAATCTTGTTGAAGAAATAAAAGAATCCAGTTGACTCAAAAATACTACATAATGAAAAGTTAAGTCAACTTTAGTTAGGGTTAGCCTGAAATTCACAACTATTGAAGGCTTGACTCATTTGCTGTGAGTTTCATTTACTGCTTTGTTCACAGTGTATAGTAAATATTTGCAGGTTAATAAAAAAATGTATTCCTCCATCTAAAAATACAAGCAAGCCTTACAAAGAGTCAACCAGTTTCTCAGATCTATTCAAGTAAGATTAGTTTTACAGTGTACTCTCAAATCTTGATTCAAATTATGATCATGGACAATTTTACATTTCACACCGCACAGCTCACTTTCCATGTGGTCATGTTATTATGTTTAAGTATTTTAACTTCATTTTTCATTTAACAATTATTTTATAGCTTTCCCTGAAATAATGCACTTTACCAAAGGTTTGCGTGCATGTAAATTGGCCAAGACCTGCATATAATGGAGCAAGCCCTGGCGCACATGTGGTTTGCGTCTCTGGCAGGTGCAAACTGAAGAGTCCGTAAATTTTGACTAAATGAAAATGGTCAAGCAGATGAGTTGACTGAGTGAGTGTTATCTGACTCATCAAGACTGCGGACGCTAAGACTGGGTTTAAAAATTCCACGACATTTTCCGAGCACTGTTTTTATAACAAAGATGGGACAAAGATAATATGATGAAAGGCTTTACACAGACGCCTACATAATCATGCAACACTAATGTGTTTGACGATTTGAGGACTTTACCTTCATCCCTACACTCATGTGTCTTTATGTGCTCACAGGCACCACGGAGTCAAGAGCATCATAAAGTTTGTCCACATAATCTGAACCCGTTTAAACTCATTCCAGCGTCCTTCAAAATGTATGCATTGCTTTGATAGAAAAAAGATGTTCTTGTAGTGCAATGAAAAGAGGAAGTATGAAGAAAAAAGGTGGGGATTTCATTTCACGGAAATTTCAGGCTTTGTAAACGTTAGCCTGTTTACATTTGAGCATTGAATCTTTCAACAACAGATCAGTTACTAAAACAAAGTATTCTCGTCAGCAGTTAGCTTAAGCACTGCTCTTTAGTCCTGATGGTCGGACAGGTCGTACAGGTGGCTACATGGGAACCTGACATCTCTCCTTTAATTACAGTCGTCAGTGGATCTGAATGCTCACATAATGACTTCTTTGTTCACAGAGACAGAGCTGAAACCGCATGTAAGCTCTGGTAATGGTAGTTAATGGTAATAAGTGGAGGTGTTATGACAAGAACTGAATTATAACCTGTTATAGAAGCAATTTAGGATTAGCTAGGTAGATGGTTCCAATCAGTATAACTTTTTTATTTATACCTTAAACCTTTATGACATTCTCTATATTATCTGTCAATTAATTCAGGGGTGTAGACCAGCCAATAGGAGCTTTAAGTCATGTCAGACGTGTCCTAGTTTTTCTTCACACCCCTCTACACTAAATAAAGCAGTCCAGTTAAAGGCAGCTGCAAAAGTAAGACATAACACACACAATAAAAGTCATCATGAGCTTTATTATTACTCACAGCTCAATGCATGTATCCAGTCTTAGTTTAGTACAGGCTTGGTTCTTTGTACCTCCATACAATAACCATACCATAAAATTAGCGGGTCTAATTTCTCCACCATCTTTTTGCCTCTCCTGGTTTAGTCCTGATTTAGTTCTAACATGGACCTGTTTTCATCTTGGTTTAGTCCAGGCTGGTTTAAATCTGGTATAGTCCTGGTAGTCATTTTTCATTATTAGCATTAGCGGGTCTAATTTTGCCACCCTCTTTTTGCCTCTCCTCGTCAGGCCTATGATGGCGGAGGGTGACCTTATGTTTTGTAGCTGCGTGACTGAGCACCCCTCCCGAAACTCAGGAGGCATCAATTACAGGGCCTTGGCGGGGCGGGTGTCAGTACTGGGTAATGAATGGAACGTCCCGGGACTGCCCCACGGGCCCTGGCCTCTCAGTGAACTCCAGAGGAATGCACAGACAAACACTCAAGGGCTGTACACAACAAGCACCAACAGGCTACAAGCTACGGCTAACAGCTAACACACTCACACCTGCTCATTTGATTACGCAGGCAGAGATACATCATGGAAATTGCACACACACAAAGAAGTGTGTTGTGTGATTTATTAGTCTCCCTCTGGTGTGCGTTTGGACTCCAAATACTTGAATTTTAATGTTGCTGCGCAGGAAGCCCAACAATATATCACAGTGGTATGCTATCGTAAAACAGCTAAGCTAAATAGAAGCACTGATAGATAAGTCTTTTTGAAGCCACAATAAATTATATATTTGTCAGTTATGTTATGGGGTCAGACATAAGACAGTTCCTTCAAGTGTTTTTGGTCATAATATTTTTTTACAAGCCCACAGCTCTGGCTAGCACCTTGTGTCATTGAACAGGTAGAAATGCGGTTTCATACAAGAATAAACACACATAAAATACATACATACATACACACATAACATACATACATACATTCTCACACACATAACATACATACATGATACAAACAAGTACAGACGATTATTATTGGTTTCTTTCTAACTTCATGCTAATTTCTACATAAATGAGGCATTATAGTAGCACTCCCACCTTACTTGGTCTTGCAGTGTTTTAACAGTCGTTTAATAAAGGGGTTCCCAAAGTGGGGGTCGTGAAATGATTGCATATTAGTCATAACTATAATGTCTTTTAAAACAAGCCATGTAAATGAAAGCATCACAAAAGCATTTGAAATGCATTTATACACAGCAGTGCACAATTGTACAACAGGGGTCCTGAGGCCTTCTTCACCTTATTTTGGGGGTCCCGGTCTGAAAGGTTTGGGAAATATATGGTCTCAAATATATGGTTTCTGGAAATTCATGGTCATATAATCTGAAAGATTTTTTTACTCTTCCTAAATATTTGGGACTAATCATTCAAGCATTTTTTTTTATTTTTTTATCTAAAGTATGTAGTTCAACATATTACAAATTACATCAGATGCCCTTCCTGACACAACCTTCTCAATTAATAAGTAAGATCAAAATAAACCAATTATAACACATAGCTGTCTTGTGTATTATAGTATAATGCTAAATCTCCCATGCGGTCTTTCCTAACCACTTGAGAAGGCTTATCTTGGGAAACAAAAGCAGGTCTCCAGTTGGATGGACCCTAATTGTTTTTGTAAACCACCACCAGCCCTTTGAAGAGAGCCCCATAAATCACTGCATCTGACAGACCAGACCAGTGAACAACAAGCCACCTGATGTAGTTTCACTTGGAGCTTTGTGCTAAATCTGAGGAAACATAGCATAGCATTTTAGCATTAGCAAGTTTTAGATGGATTATTTTTCACATAGGCATATAAAATGGACACATATGCTCAAATAAATAAAAAGGCCGCACTCCCATTGACTCCCATAGTGCACCCCACCCCCTGCAGCTTGACCCCAGTCATTTGTCAGTCAGGCAGACAGACAGAAGCACAAGGTCCTAGAGGCCACAGGGTCATGGGATCTTTCAATAACAACCCCCCAAAAAACTCAAGCCATTTTCTTTTCAGTGAACTTAGGCTGAACCTGTCAGGTCACTTTCTCATCAATCTATTTAAAGACTGTTGATAGATAGCAGAAGGACGTGGCATTAACTTTTCTGCTCACTGGCCACTGTGGTGAGTATACCTTTAAAAGTTACTAGCCAATTTAGATTTTAACTAGCCACAGTTGAGTAGTTTCTGCTTGCCATGTTTCATTTAAGACATTGTTAATGGTTAGATGAGATTTCAAGATTTCATTTTTCAAGAAAACAATAGAAAATGCCAGGCCTAAACTAAAGTCAATGTCCTACTACAATTCAAATCTACCCACATTTGGTTGATTGGTTGGCTGTAGGGCTGTAGTGCTAACAAGCCCTCGATAGCAGTGATTTGTGAAAAATACAGTTCAACACAATCTAGATCCAGGCTTCTCAACTGTTGTTAATACTTGAAAGTGGGTATGTATGTAAGTGAAAAAAGAAGCTAATTTCGCATAGTGGCTGTTGAAATTATGGCTGCTATGAAAATGTATTGTGTTCTAAAATAATCAAATACCCTGTCCCCCGGAGAAGTAGAAAAATACAAATGAGAAAGAAAACTGATGCAAAAATCTGCAAAAGAAATACTCTTTTCAAAGTGTATGAAGAGGAGAAGAGGGGGCGGAGAAAAGAATTATACTAAAGTCATTCTTTATGGATTTTTGTTATATTTAGAGATGCTAAAGCTAATCGACAGACACTAGTTTCTGAATTGTGGCAAACAAACTCTATTATAGGCTACCTTTAATGATTAACATGCCATTTATAAAAATAAATAAATAATCATTTTCTGGAAATCATCTCATGACCCCCAGTTAAGGCCTCGCAACCCTCTTTGGGAACGCCTGTTCTAGAGAATAGTATTCGGATTTTGATATGCTAGTAAAAATTATATGTATAAGTAGTGTTTTTGATATGTGTTATTAAAGATTTCATTATGATGATATGATGTTTGCCCTTTGTTAATATATTGAGAAAAAGCAGGAAGTTGAGCTTCATTGTTGGGGTTTGGGAGTTGCCGTCAAGATCAGTCCGGAAAAAATAAAATCAAGTCATGTCTTTAGCTGTTTTTTGTTCTTGAGGGAGTGCTTCTTCCTGTTCCTGACATTCTCCCAATGCATTTGTCACCCCCCTGTTTCCTGTATCTGTTTCGACTCGCCCCGCCCCTCATCTAAACATCACGCCTGAGCTGACACTGAGCCTGACCCCGGCCTTTCATTGTTGAAATGGGACAGAGGCACGAGGGCACCACTGTCACCTCCCTCCCAATGTGATTAAGGAGGTATGTCCTAAGAGGGGATAGAAATAAAGGTATTGACATTTTGAAGCTTCCAATAGAAACAGAACTATGAACCGTACAAAGTCAAACAGCTAATTCTACTCAAAATGATTGGGAATGCTAAAATACAAGTTAGGCTGACATTGCAATGCTAGCAAATGACAAACAACAAACTGTAGGGCCACTTTATTTAGTACCCGTGTGTTTGTATTGTAGATTTTTGAATGAGAACATGGCAGTGACATTATGGTAACACATTTATGTTCAAAGACAATCAGTCATATCTCGTCTCAGAAGAGGAATGACCTGGTTTACTCCTGGTTTAGACCTGGTTTACTCCTGGTTTACTCCTGGTTTAGACCTGGTTTACTCCTGGTTTAGACCTGGTTTACTCCTGGTTCACTCCTGGTTTAGACCTGGTTTACTCCTGGTTTAAACCTGTTTACTCCTGGTTTAGACCTGATTTACTTCTGGTTTAGACCTGGTTTACTCCTGGTTCACTCCTGGTTTAGACCTGGTTTACTTCTGGTTTAGACCTGGCTTCCTCTTGGTTTAGACCTGGTTTACTTCTGGTTTAGACCTGGCTTCCTCTTGGTTTAGACCTGGTTTACTTCTGGTTTATACATGATTTACTCCTGGTTTAGACCTGTTTACTCCGGTTTACTCCTGGCCACTTTATTTAGTACACGTGTGTTTGTATTGTAGATTTTTGAATGAGAACATGGTAGTGACATTATGGTAACACATTTATGTTCAAAGACAATCAGTCATATCTCGTCTCAGAAGAGGAATGTTGTCTTGCAGAGGCTGAAAATCCCTTTGAGGCAGCAGTGTTTTGATATGAGGCTTATATCAATAAACTGAATAGAACTGAAGTCTGCTCTCTGACATGTGTTTGTCTATTGTGAGCCAAGGCATCATCTGTGTTTGCTCAGTGCAGACATGTTTGGCTAAAAGCTGTCAATAGTAATTACCCCCACTTTAGCAGAACTGAGGACGACTGCTGAATTCACGAAAACATACATAAAACTGCTGAGGCTTCAAAGTTGATCTTGAGCCTGGAGCTTCATCACAGCACAGTTATTTTGACAGTGTACAGACAGAGAGATAAACTGCACATGTGTGGGAATTTACAAAAGTCAACGGTTGTGATGGAGAAACAGTAGCTGAGCGATGATGTGATTTTAGCCTTGAAATGATCTTTTCTTTGCTCATGTGGGGAGCAAGATTGTACAATATTTCTGGAAGCTGTGCAGAATGTAAGAAAAACAAGATTTAGTCCATGTTTAGAACTGGTTTACTCCTGGTTTAGTCCATGTTTAGACCTGATTTAGTCCATGTTTAGTCCATGTTTAGACATGATTTAGTCCATGTTTAGACCTGATTTACTCCTGGTTTAGTCCATGTTTAGACCTGATTTACTCCTGGTTTAGTCAATGTTTAGACCTGATTTAGTCCATGTTTAGACCTGATTTAGTCCATGTTTAGACCTGA
>JAVQKC010152020.1:0-10108 GCA_036025475.1 Philypnodon macrostomus | reverse complement strand
TACCAAACTCAATCCAGTTCTGCATCTTCATGATATGTACCTGTGTGCAACAGTTGAAAAAGATCCAGCAAAGACTTTTTGAGTTATTGCGTTCACAGTTTTGGCCCGTAATTAATTACTTATTTAATTATTATTCATCGTAGAAGTACCCAAATCAATACAGTTTGGCGTCTTCATGGTATGTACCTGTGTGCAAATGTTGAAACTGATCCGGCAATTTGTTTTTGAGTTATCGCGTTCACAGCTAGGATTTGCGGACGCGGAACGAACTGATTCCATAATATCATCGTTTCGCCGATATAATTATTGGGAGGTAATTGAGAACCAAATTGTTTTTTCTCAAATTGTGCAGCCCTAATACATCTGACTGCATCGTAAGCTATGTGTGCACCATGAACAGAACAACACACCAAAACCCTGGTCAACTTGCAGTGACTAAAGCCACAATTTAACTTTTGAGTTTCTCAAGCTGTGCTATGGATATACTCAAACATAGCCATTGCCTTCATATTTCCTCTACATGTGTGTAATGACAGCTTGCATGTGGAGTTATTCTACCCACTTAGCTCTCTTCTGACAGTCATAGCTTCCCCATGTTTACCCCTCCCCCTCTCATACCCCACCACCTTCTGTTTTCCATTTCCTTATTCATTTTCATCACTGTATTGTTGCTAATGAGGCCAGGCTTGACTAAGTGTTGTGAACATGCCATTATATCCCTTCTATTGTGTTCCCTGGTGTTTCATTGTGTTGCACGCTGCACTGATTTTTTTTATGTACGGCTGATTGTTATTTAGTTGTATTTTTCATCCACAACAGTCTAATGGGTGGAGCATTATCTAGTTTTTCTAACTTTGAGCATGGTCCCAACACAATTAGAAGTTAACAGTTCAAACTTCATTCAACAAACTAAAACTGCCTCAGAGGGTCAGAACTCAAAACTAAAGTAGCCCAAAAAGGTCACAACTACAAAACCCCCATACACATGATCCAAGGTCAGTGGTTCTCAAATTGTGGCACAGGTCAAACCTTTGCTAAACAGGCTCTTTCTAGTGGAGTGTTTTAGAGCTGGTGTAGCCTGCTATATCTATAGTCCTAAAGGTTTAGACTGGATTTAGTTTGTATTTAGACCCATTTATGGTACTTGCAAAGAGTAAAGAGTTGTAGAATCACTGCCCAAGGAGGAGGAAACCTCATCAACAAAGAATCATTAACCGAAAAAGAACCAAATTAAATACAATGCATACCTCATATTGAAGAATTTCTATTTTTCCTTTTGGTTCAAACATGTTACAAATCAAATGACATCTCCCCGCCCCCCCTCTTCCAAAGCTCTCACCGTATTGCATACTATCTTCACACCTCCTTATTTCACCTGCATGGATTTCTTTTATTTTTTGCCACATTTTCCAATTTTCTACTTTCTAGCCTTGCCCTCCTTCCAGTGATGGGCTTTCTTTGTCAAATCCAATATGTCAGATCTTTGATCAGCTGAGGCAACAGGAGGAAACCACCACCAGCTGCTTCATTATTCATACCTCCATGTCTTCTACAGCCATCTGTCCATTCAACATCTGACCCACTAGCCATATTTACACTAAAGAAAGGCTTATCATGCATTTTGTTGCAGATTACTTTTGTTTTTTAACCCACTTTCAAACATGATTTCCATGTTTTTTGTCTTGTAGTACTGGCATACGTTTTGTCCATAGTTTACAGCTCACATGCATCTGAGAAGTCAAATTTAGAACTTGACATAGGCATTTTTTTTTTATTTATAATAGAAAGTTAAGATTGACAGTTAGTGTTTAAGAGCCCAGCAATAAAACAGGAGTTTAAAAATCACTTCCAAAAATTGAAATGAATATGCCTCATCTTCAACTGAGCAAGTAAACGGTTAACGTAAGGATGCATCCAAACATCATCATCATACTACAGTACCAGAAAGTCAAAACTCCATGCATCAAACAAAACTATGTACAGGAGTACAGGAACATTCTAAAAATCAAACTTACACTTTATTTAACAAGAAATCAAGAAATTCAAGACTACAGCTGCCTAGAAGGGCCCAAACACAAACGCCAGCTTAGAATAAACTAAAATTCTTCTGAACAATCTTCCAAATTGACCACCTTATTTTCTCCTTATAAGACATCACAAAACCTCAAAGTAGTTGAACTTATTGCCCCAAAAATCCACAATTGCCCCAAAAATCCACAATGTCTTTTCTGTTCGAAGTATCAACAGTTTGTGGTTTCCTTTAGCTTTGTTCATGTCGTCGTCTCTCCTTTGGGCCATCGGCAGAATCAATAGCTCCTCTTCACCTCTCTTTCTATTCTATTAGTGACAACAATGGCCCAACGCTGGACTAAGATTGCTTGCTTTTGTGGCACCGGATGTCTATCAGCGGCTTGGACATGGTGCACCAATGTTACGGTGGTGAATGAGTGCAGTGTTTGTGCAGGTGGTTGGACAGTGAAGAGTAGGAGGAGATGACAGGGCAAGATAACGCCAGAGGACAATAATGGCCAGGCAAACTGTTCTATAGAAGTCTGAAGGACGAGCCAATGAGCTGTTGGTCTAGGTGTACATCTATGTGTGTTTGTGTGAGTTAGCGTATGTGTGTTTGTGTTAATACATAGTTCATATACAGGAGGTGACAGGGAATAAAGGAAGAGACAAAAGGACAGATAATTACAGTTGTTCAAATCTAAAGGGGCACGACCGAAGTGAGACATTGTTTGTAGTCTGATTGTAATTAAAACCCAAGGTAATGGGATTCATGTAACATCATTAAATATTTACGGATGTGAACACTCTAGTAGTTTGTTTTAGTAATAAACACTGTGTAAAAGGTACTCTACTCTTCTTCTGGCATTGTTCTTATTTTACTGTAGAAGAACAATGCAGACATGGTCAAGACAAAGCACCATAATTAGAGAATTTGTGCCGCATTCTTGTTGCTTCCAAATGGGCTGGTGTGAACACAACTCTATGTTCAAATAACAGCTTTGTTTATTTGTTGAAATTTTTTGGCCATTTTTCGGCTTTATTTGCCAGGTCAGTAGACCGATATGAACCCAGGGAGAAGAATGGGGAGTAAAATTCGGCAGACTGTCGTGAGCCGGTTTTAAACTCTATAGGCTCTGAATATGGACTGGAAGCTCTACCGACTGAGCTATACCACGGCCCCAAATACCCAGTTTTGGAGTAGCTTGATAATTAATAAATAATAATAAATAATGTTAATAAAATGGCATAGTAGCTTTACTAATATTAAGTTACTATAGGTTATCCATTCCAGTTGTGACACATAAATGCTTCATATATAGACACAAATGTTGTTCTAATGATACTTCTATTAACTTCTCTCTTATCTTAGGTGTACTTTATTAATCCTGAAGGAAATTATGAGGTCACATACATACATAAACATGCACACAAACAAAACATTACATTATAAAAATAACTCAATATCTCTTAGCTGGAGATGTTTCTATTTGATAAGCATTAGTCATAACACAACAAAAAGCACTTCAGAGTTGAAAATAAAATGCTTTACTGTGAAATTGTACCTTTTTTAGACAGTGGTACAATCAGTCTTGCTTGAGTAAAATGTCACGATGCAATTGGATGTTCTTTTTGTCAAAGAAAACATCACAATAAAATGTATTTATTTACATGCTTTGAACATCTGTCTTTTAGATTTGAATTTAAATGAATAATATAGTTATTATATAATTACAAAAGTCTGATTGCTTGGTCTACAACGCTTGTCAAAATGTATTTAATGGCCGTTGTCCATCATTTGCATTGCTCAGGCATACAATGTTGGCAGCCACGTTGGAATTTTTAGAACAGTTACAAAGGTGTAACTTTACAATTATAGGCAAGACTGTCAAAGCTTGCTATTTTTTTTCCCTTGATCCAAAGTTATTACTCAACTTTCCCAATTTACCAGTGTCTGAAGCAAACTCTACTATAAGTCAGTGTTATGAAGGCACATCATTGTCACTGTATTTTAACAAGCTCATTTTATTCAACCTGGATGTATATCTCATGCTTCATAAATAAACATGCCTGGCTTTACTTTATATGACCCCTGTGGTTATCAACAGCAATTTATTCTTGACCAAGAACAAATGTATGCTTAACTTCACAACAACTTCTGTTCTTATTGCATACATGTCCCTTTGCTCTTGTTCTCGTATATGCAGCAGTTACTGAACTACATGTATGTTGGGCATCTCTTACCGTTATTTGTTAGCAACATGGGGATGCTATAAAACACAAAGTATGCTGCTGTATCTTTACAAAAACTTTTTTTTTTAAATCACAAAACAATATTTAATTAAATAATTGTACCATTTTGCCTGTTCTTGTTCATCTACGCCATATCAGTTATTGCTCTGATTGGCTAAAACAGCTGTCTCGCACTGGCACTTTACAAAAAAGGGGTGGTTAGACTATTTTTGGATCAAAATAAATACATAAATCAATCAATAACAAAGAATAAGAGCCCATTTTCCATCAAACATGAAAACCAATAAAACACAGATACAGCGTGTAAAAATGTACCTCTGAATTCAGTGTTAACATATACTGACACGTTAATTGGAAAGGGGTCAAATGGGTGGTATCAAATTTGAAATCACTCAACTCAATATAGTTAAAATGACCACATTCCAAATTCTGAAGAAGAGTAAATATGGACAACACTATCCTCATATGTAGTAACATGCGGTCAGACATGCCGCCTCACAGATGGGCCAGCTGGACTATCTCTTCTAAATAACTGTGGCCGTGGACTATGTTGGTGGCACTGGAGTGAGTGACAGGAGAGGGTGAGCTAAAAAAACCCTTGGGAAACAGGAACAGGACAAAACGTCTGCTTTGGTCTGGCTACCTTCTGCTAGACGTCGCTTCAACGGACCCCTGCTCCACTCCAGGGAGACCCCATCACTAGCCGACACCCTGGAAACAGATGGTTGCCTTGACAATGAGCAGACACACTTGGATTGGCTGAGCTCAGACAAGAAGCCACAAGGGAAAGGAAGAGTTGTTTAGTTATTTTGTTGGCAAGTCAACTACAGCAGTTCATGTAGTAAGTGTGTGTAGAGAGGAGGTAGCTTGAGTCTCCAAAGCAGGTTTCTTGGTCTCCTGGCTCTTTCTCAGTTTCTTCTCTGGCTCCCATGACAAATGCAAAGTGGTTTAACTAAAGCTTTTTACTCCATTATCAGTACAATATATAACATTTATTACTAGTTAGTTAGTGTTTTAAGTGTGTGCCAACATTAATTTTCTTTCGGGATTAATTAACTCTTTCTACATTGGTGTATTGGTTAGCAATATAACTCAGTGTCCCTTTTAACTTTAAAACTGAGTAGTACCAATTTCCCTTTACGTGGACTATATTCCGATTTTGTAAACTTTGTACCATTCTTGAATTTTTGTTAACTAAAAACTAGGAAACATTATTACTTAACTCTGAAGTGAAAAGAGTCACAACTTAAGTGCATAGTTGACATTAACCAGTCAAATTTATTCATCTTCTAATCCCTGTTAAAGGTTGGACTGGAGCCTACCCCAGTATCTAAGGAAGGCTACACTTAGTTTCAGAGCTGACACTACATGCCTTCAATTATATAGAAGAAAACCATCAAGTGGTCTGTGACTCAATCATTTAAATGTAATAGATTCTTAGTATTTTCAAGGTAATTGGTAAAATTAGTAAAATCATTAACTTTTACAAAACATTGAGCCACTGTTTATGTTGAAGACTTGCAGCAGGATGAAAACTAAAGCTACACCTTTTATAAACAAGACAAATATACGTTTCAGAATATAAATATATTAGAAAAAAAAAATGACTATTAAATTGTGCATTGTTTTTCAGTAAGAATAGTGAGGAGTTAGGGACATCATAAATTCACCTCTGTGTGTGCTTATCAGAGTGAACCAGAGGCACTTCATTGTTGGCAAGTATAAACCCAGGACGATAACGTGTCTCATGCAAGAGAGTAAAGGCACCCAGCTGACAGTGAGAGAGTGACTTTGGCCAATGGTGATAATATACTTTGACAGATATTGTTTAAACGCCATTATATAACTCATAGATTTTGGCATTCTTTTGAAATGGATGTTGGCTTCAAATCAGGAATAATCTGAGGAAAAAGCAACTGAATATCTGATGTAATAAAGTGGAGAGATAACCAGAGAAGACGTTCTATGCTGTTGTTGAAGTGAAAGACAGAAAATATATTGTATTGCCTCTTTAGACTTTAGTCAACATATAAAGATGAAGTAGACGTGTGTGTTGTGAACAAATGGAGACTTAAAATGAGCCTGCTATCGTGGAGTCTAAACACAGGCTTTCAATTGACTTGCTTTCCACTTTCGAAACATAGTCTAGTGAAGATGCACATCAGACCTCTACTTGACGAGACTGGCTGTGAAAATATAATAACTTCAGATCTCTGGGTTATATTAAATTCCTCAAAGTTAGGTCCTTTGCTGCCAAAATACTTTTAAAAGAGATGCCCCGCTGTTACAGGCATATCTGCAGCATTAGCATAAAAGGCAGGTTTTCATCGTCTGGCTCTAAAACTAAGGTGCCTCGGGGGTGTGCTAGCAGAATAATGGACTTTTTAAACTTTTTGACTTCATTCCCCAAGCTGACACTACCTGCAATTGGTCCCCACATATGATTGACACATATCAGTTGGGAGTGTTATGGCTGTCTGTACCTGTAAAAATTACTGAAGAAATGAATGACAGATTTATTGCTGTAGTGTTAATAATGCATTATCGTTTAGCCTGGGATTAACACGAAAAGTCTAAATCAACATCGCCGCATTGGGCAGAGATGACAGCTCAATTTAAATTCATTAAAACAGCAGATATGGAACCATTTTAATGAGTTAGATTAGTCCTGTTTGGCCGGGGGCGCTGTCCAATTTGGAGCAGTGTATGACTAATTGGCTTCTAGAGAAAAGGGAGGTAGTGTGGGGTCAATTTAACAAGAGTTGTGGCTAAAAAAATTTGCCATAAACTGATGAAGGGACTTTCTATGTATTTGTTTTATTAGTGGCAAAGCCTATTGTAATGAACGAAGAAAGCCAAGAGGTTCTTTGAAAGATAATCAAAGACATTAGTAATTGGTTTGAAATAATTGGTCTCTATTGTAACTGAAACTTGGTCTTTGATGATGCAAGTCCTTAAATACAAAATAATACAAATTCGACCTGTCTGGCATGCTTTGGCTCACATGAATTCCCACTTAACGGAGATTAAACGTTTTAGCTACATCAACAATATTATCACAAAAGATCACTAAAGCAAACAAATCCGTTACACTGTGGCAATAGGTTGAACTTTACTTCTTTATTCATTCATTTCCATCA
This sequence comes from Philypnodon macrostomus, assembly GCA_036025475.1. NCBI lineage: Eukaryota > Metazoa > Chordata > Actinopteri > Gobiiformes > Eleotridae > Philypnodon > Philypnodon macrostomus. Next base: position 2,705 of record JAVQKC010152020.1, on the reverse strand, counting down.
GGGGTTGGTGTGACTGGAGCCTGAACCAGCAACTTTGGGCATTAAGCAGGGTACACTCTGGATGGTGGCTTGTTACTTGGTACACTAACAAATCATTCTCACATTTATTCACCAAGGAAACTAATTCTCACACATGCATGCTTGCAGTGGGAGGAAGCTAAGAGAACCCACGGTAACACAAGGTGGACATGCAGACTACAGGAGGTTATCAGCAACATTTGTGTCAGCTGCCAAAAGGTCCAGTCCCACAATCTCCTAGCTGGCAGCAGATTAGTTCAACTGAAATGCCTCTGAAAGTGTGCCATACTGACCTGACCTATCATATCATCTATCATATACGGTTTCAGTGAAAATGTGGCTAATGGCTGTGACATCTATGGATGTTCATTTTAGCAGTATCTTAAGAGCACGAAAGAGGCAGCTGTCTTTACTCATCAAGTCCTAAAGCTGTCACTCACTGTCTACAGAAGAAAAGTGGAGCCCTGAGTGCTTAACGAGAGTATGGTAATTTTGATAATCATCCAAAAGTTAACGTTGAACTAGTACGGCTGTATAATTTGAAGCTGTGAAGATAATGCAGGCCAATTTGGTACATTTGGCATTTTTTTGTGGGCATGTCCGGGAATAATACATGGAACCATCTTTGGTACAGCCTGTGGTTATAGTTGCAACAAGCTGTCTCATATAAAAACATAAAAACAACCAGGTTACATATTCTGGGCTATGTTGAAGTTCTTAGAGCTGTGGTAAATGGCAAGTTCAGTTCAATGCCTTTAAGAGCTCTTTCGCATGTGACACCGTTTGTTCTTTTAGTATAAAAACAAAGACAAACCGTACAAAAAGCAAAACTTCCATTTTCACATTTACAGGACTGTGTGTGAAGTCAAAGCTGGCCTTGGTCCTGAAACATATCGACTGATCTCGCAAACCTCCATTTGATCCTGGCCGCTCAGCTGGAAGAAGGAGGGGGAGCTGTCCGCGGTGCTGTTTTTTCCAATTAAAAGCAGAAGCTCATTAAAGGAGCTGCTTAAGTGAATTGACAGCCAAAATAGCACTTTGAACATTTCGGTGAGGCACTAAAAACAGAGCTAATGGCCACAACTGCTAAATATTTCCACTGAACTGCAGGTAATTAAAAAACAAGACAACACCACAACACTAACTGAATAAAGGCTACATTTCAGTGGTGTTTTATTCATTAAACTGGAAACACCTGGTTACTTTATCAATAATTGTCCAAAAGGAAGGTCTACTGATTTTTCTTATGTAGTAAAAAGAAGTAAAATGTGTGTTGTCTACGTCTAGCACAGTCAAGTTATTCTGTAACTCACCAATCAGACTCCCACACGTTTACTGGCTAATTATTCTGCCCATTGTAAATCCAACTTGAAATGAACTAAGTGATGGACAGTGTACTAGTAGACCATTTATGTGTTGGGATGCAAATTTCAAACATGCCACAAATTAAGCTATATGGAGTAATGTAAACTGTTAATGTATTGTTTTTTTACTTCTTGTATGCATTTTTATTTTGCCTGAAAATCCTGTCCAGGAAATGTAATCAAACAAACAGTACAGCAGTCTGTAGCTTCATCTTTCACTTAGAAACCAAAGAAGTGACACAACCAAAGGAGAATAATCTAACTTTGAAAACTTTTTACAAGTTTCCTATAATAAGGAAACAGTTCTTTGTGTAACTGAAGTAAAGCAATTTTGCCCATTAGGGCTCTTATGGGCACCCATACCTGTCATAAATTTGTCAAAACTACTTTTGACACAAGGCCACCAGTAATATAAAGTATATTAAAGCCAATGTATTATAAAGTCTATGAAAGTCAAAGAGCCATAGACCAAATGTAATTTCATGTCTGGCGCCTCTTCTCCCTTGGCCTGGACCTTCTCAGTTTAAGTGTAATAGTGTCCAGTGGATGTGAGAGGGTCAGAGCAGGGATCACCAACTAATTACAGAGCGCAGGCACTCGCAGGCTGTGGCGTTGGATTGTTTAGAAAGCATTAGGGGGAAACACAGGCTTCCCTGGTGCATTGAACATAATTAGTTTGTAGCCAAGGTCGCACACAAACACCAACGCGAGGGACAAAATGGTGGATGCACACATGAAAGCAAACACAAGACACACAATGTATTCTTCAGTCCCTCCCTCAGCCTCTCCAAGGGCCATGAGGTGCAAGCTCTATTCAGTTCGTAAATTAATAGCCGTCTGATTGAGTATTATTTATGGTTATTCACACTTCATTTACAATGCACACTTATGGCTATTAATTACCTTTGCTTCAGACAGACCATTATGTATGCGCTAGGAAATTGAAACCCCTTTGTGAAGCGGTGCATGTATTAAGCAGACATTAAACAACAGGAAGTGGACAGTAAATTGAAAGTGGTTAGCAGTGTTGTGTTATGCTAAGTTGCAGGTTAGATTCCCTATATTTGTATTGCATTTACTTATTGACCTTTATTGTCCCCGTAGGGAAATGTGTCCTCTGCATTTGACCCATCCCTCAATGCCACTGGGGCGACCTGCCAGGAGCAGTGGGCATCCACAGAGAAGCGCCCGGGAACCCATCTCCTGATCTTGAGCCAGGATTTTGGTCAGGATGTACCTAGCTGGAGGATTAACCTAACGCGCATATTTTGGGTTGATGGGTGAAACAGAAGTACCCGGAAGTAAAATTACATATATATATAT
>JAVQKC010152016.1:0-13679 GCA_036025475.1 Philypnodon macrostomus | reverse complement strand
ACTATGTGTGACCATGTATGAGTGGGTTTCCAAACACCCCCCCAGTGTGCACCCCTGGGTGGATTTAGGACTGTGGGAGAACGGGAGAAGGCGTTAGCAGCGCGTCCTATTGAATGAATGGATCGGCGGGGAGACGGGGAAAATGAGTGTGAAATGAGTGTGTGTGCGCGCATGTGTGTCTGTGTGTCATGAATGAAGGCGCTGCGTATAGTCAAAGACGGACGATAGCTCCGTCACAGCACGTTAGAGGCTGTCAAATATACCTGACCTCCCAAATTCAATTCAAAATGGCCGACTTCCTGTTTGTTGTAGGGTGGATTTTTAATTGAAATTGGGAGGTCAGGTATATTTGACAGCCTCTAACTTGCACATACTTTGCCCGAATACCTAATTACCCCCTGGCCCTGAACACATCTGACTAATATGATGGCAGTTACCTCCATAGCGCCCCCATAGACTGAAAGAAGAATACAGCTTTAGGGAATTTTCAAAATTTGTCAAAAATATTCTTCACAGACATCCAGACAAATCAAAAAAGTGATTAAGGTGCCCGTTGGTGACAGTTGTAGCAGACGTCGGGGACGACAGCACAGGCCTAGTTTACCTAGTGGACTACTAACCACTGCAAAAAAGGCCAATATTTAAAATTTTCATTTTTAATCCCCTCTAAAATGGCACCAAATTGAAAATTCATTTTGTGTCCTCGGCACCTCTCAGACATTAGCAGCCAAAAATACTGACCTTTTTTGTCAATTGAGGCCCGGGTTAATGTGTTGAGAGCCCCCTTGCTACTTTCTTGAGTGGTCTTCTGTTTTGTGAATCCCCTGTTGCTACTTAACACTGACAAGATTAAACACAGCTTTTAAGGAGTCCTGGGACTGCTATAAACATGATTAGCAATATAGGGTCACACAGGGCACTCTCTCAACATATGCAGCTATAATTCTGCCTGTGTATAGGTTAGATCCCTTTAATCTACTTTATACGTGGGTTGCATTGTGAGTGGCTGTAATGTAAATGCCAAAAAAAAACAGCATTTCATCTTGAGTAGAACACAAAATCATGTTACATATTGAGGTTTTGGTAAATGGCAAGAAACTAGATGTATCCAAATTATGTTATGGTCTTCAATGTTATGGTCTTCATCTGACAGAGACCAGAGATCTTAGTCTTGATTTAGTCCTGAAGGCCAAAATGTTATCCCTATAATTGCTTTCAGCCGACAAGGATCCATGGTTTTAACAGGAGGCGTCTTTCTGACAGACCTCAGCTCTATACACCCTGCTGCTAACTGATAATGACTTTGATAAAAACGTTGATACATGTCTCTGATCGTATCGCTCTTTAGAGGGGCACTATTAAAAATCAAGATGACAAGGCAAGATTATAGCCACTGGAGAACCATGTACTACAACTGTAAAAATCTTATTACCAGGGCATACTGACAACAGCTTAGACCAAAGTGCATTCAAAAGGGGAGCTGCCTGATACTGGAAACACTTTGTTGAATATTATATTTGTTAACCCTTAAATCAGGGTACAAGAAGGAAAGCAACTTTGGGTGTTAGATGGGTTACCTCCAGTTATTTGTAAGGCTGATGCAGGGACATTGACACAATTTTTCACTAAGGGCATTTTAAACCAACCACTTACTTCATTCACCTCAAAACTTTGAGGAAAGCCACAGTACCTGGAAATCTAACCCAAAACCTCCTTGTTGATAGTCCCGAGCTTCCAACCAGTCAAAATGTAATTGTTTGGCTGGCCAATAACATTTTTTTTTTTTTACATGAATCCATTTTGAATCCCTTATTTGAAACTGAACATGAACATAACCTTTGTATATCTCATAAAGCCTGTTTTCCTGAAGGACGAGTGAAGTGACATTTATTTTCTCCATCTGGGAACAAATAAAGATCACTTACTCGACTGAAACAATGCCTCGCTCTGACCCACTGAAGATGTCATTGCTTATTTCCTCCTACTTTTCTCTGAACATTTCTGACATGTTTGTGGCCAAAGACTCAGTGGATGCTCCTTTTCGCTTTGAGAACCCAATTACTCCTGTCTTAGATGAACAATGTGTCAGAGCCATTGGGTCTAATTCCGTGTGTATCAGATATGTGTGTGTGTGTGTGTAATTAGGCATTAAAGCTGCCAAATGTGGATTTATTAGCTTTGATTTGACTCTACTGACTCTTCCTCTCCTGTCCAGTGTGTTAGCTGCTTGCAAAATGTTTTATGTTGTATGCATATTTGTTTTTGTCTGTTTTTAATGGATTTGTTTATTGACAATTGGAGAGTTATAGATGCTTTGATTATTTTTGGGATGCCTTCACACAGTACTCACAAGTTGGCTCATTTAAGTGAATCCCTTCAATTCATCAGGTTTGTTGTGTCTGTCCCAGCAACTCTATGCATTAACACCTAAGTTGCTCAACATATCAAAGTATCTGTGATTGGACTGAGAAGCAAAAATGTGCATTGATTTGCATATTGATATCTATCCATCCATCTTCTTCCGCTTGTCCGAAACCGGGTCGCGGACGCAGCAGTGTAAGCAGGGAACACCGCCCGATTCACATTGTACCATGGTACCTCCCGCGGGTGGTGGGTCCACGGAAGGGCCTGACAGCGTGTGCACGGGCGGGGACTCGAACCACCGACCCTCCGGTTGAAGGGCGAGCATCTACCCACTGCACCACCGCTGCGGCTGCATATTGATATATTGGTATAAATTTTACGCCAAATGCCCTTCCCGGTGCAATTGTCCCTATTTATCCAGGTTTGGGACTTGCACAAAGGAGTACACTGGCTTGTGACTCTATGCGGTTGGATTAGTAGGAAGCAGGTTTAAAAGGTAGATTTTTGAAGGAATTCTGGGTTGAAAATTGAAGCAAATAATGTTATGTTAAGTGTCCTATAGTGTTTCCTATACTGTCAAGTTGTATCATTACATATTAGTTTAAATTCTCAGTTGTAAACACGGAGGCAAATTTATGTGCATTTTAGGGCTTTTAAGTCAGAAATCATTAAACAAAGTGTTCAAGTTTTGCAACACTCAAATCTGGTTTAATTGCTACGTGATTCTTCTGATCTTTGAACATGCCTGGTTATTTCATCCGGATCTTGACACGACTTTCGCTAAGACCCTGGTTTTCTGATGCTAAAGCTGCGATGTGTCCTGCTCTCCTGCATTTTGCCTCCTGTCTGAATGAAAAATTGTGTTCCCTCATTAGTAATCCCTGCACCTCTTCAGAATAGCTTTGGTGTGGATCAAATACGGCCTTTTGCTGTCACGACTGCATCTCACATTCCTGTGTTTTCAGCTTGGCGGTGGTTTGCCCAGCGGTGGGCAAAGAAGGCAATAATTGTACTCAAGGAAGTAAGAGTTACTTCAAAATAATTTTGAAAATATATATAAAAGTGGAAAAGTAGTTATCAGTATCCAAATAATTACCAAAAGGTACACCATGGAAGATTTCATTCTTTACACATAAAACCACCCTATAAAACACTCTGTGCCTCTGTATTTAAGGAGTAAAAATGTGTTTCAGTGTTATGGGCAATTGTAGTCAACGGTTTTCAACATTGTGCCAGTGTTAAAAGGACTGCAGTATTTTTGCATTTATTTTCAGTGACGGACAGACAAGGCCGGCTGTTTGGGTCAGTCCAAAAATGATCATGTTTTTCACAGTTTCCATTAAGTCATTGAAAATGTTTGCCCCGACTGACTTTGGTGATGAAGTGATCTATAATTCACTAGTACCATCTCTTTAGTATCTTCAGACTGCTTAAGCACACAGCCTGAAATCTAAATGTGATCAGAACCTCATTTATTTTTATAATGCTTTTGTTGTTCAAGTGATTTTAAGTGGTTTGAGGACTTTTCCCACAGCGAGTGGAGATTTTTTTTTTTTTTTTACAGATGAGAGGGCAAATTTGACTCGCCCAGTGACATTTTGAAATCATTAGTGTTTCCTTTGGCCTCCCTGGGGTGTGCTGCTCTGGGCAAATTTTCAGTATTTTTAGTTTGAGAGAGTGACCATAAAAGCTTTGGTAAAGACCATCTAACATTGGCCACATTAAATATAGCTAATGTAATTGAATAAATAAGTGTGGTATAACCGAGGATTTTGACCTTGACTTATCGCTAAATGCCAGCACTTCAGGAAGAGTATGCAAATCGATAGTGATCGTTATCTGGGAGGCTCTGTGAACTCAATTAGCAAGTATGATCCGCTGATAACTTTACATTAGCATATGAGGTGTATGTGTACAGCTTTATCGTAGAAGTCAGGTGATTAAAACATGCTACATGTAGAAAAAGTCAGGCTTCTGTTGAAATGTAAATTCACACCATTCAGTTTGCGACTACACTGCCAACTTGACAGACCATATTTTATATTTATAGTGTCAATCTCACACAGCTCTACGTTATCTTCACTGGCCACTTTATTTGGTAGACCTTGTACCAAGTGGATGGTTTGTTTCATTTGTATCATGTTAAACCATTCTGATCATTCTCTTCTAATCTTTGTCAATTTAACACATTTAACCATTAATGCAATATTGCAATACTCAAAACCATTCATCTGGCACCAACAACCCTGTTATTTTTTTATCCTCATTTTGATACTGCAGCTTTGTCTTGCGCATATAAGCATGACTAAATCCATTGGCTTGAAGTAATGTGGCAGCAATTTTACCACAAACAGTTGGCCAGTGTAAATCTACAGCTAACGTTTAAGAATAACATAGATGGTACATAGAATTTATCATAATGATTCTTTGATGCATTGGTCCATTGTGTTGCTAATATGCTGCCTGATTAAAAAGTTTCTCAAAGTTTCTGTCTCAGCAGAAAATATAGGGAAGTCCCCTCACTGGCGCGCTTGCTCCACTTGATGCAGAATCATAGTGCAACGTCAAGGCAGGTTGCTTGTGGGTTGCTGTGAAGGAGTTACTAGAACTGCTCGGTCGACTGTGGGGGAACAAATGCTGGATGTAGGAAGAATTGACATTTTTATTGCAGCAACTAAACACTATTTATTTTGGTTGTTGCGAGCAATATAGATAATCTAAAGCTCCATTTCATAGCAATAGTTTCTCTTTGGTTTCAATTGCCAGTTTATGTTATGAATGTTTACTTGGTTGTATATATTTATTTATTTATATTGATAAATACAGTAAATTAGAAGTAGTTTTTGAATGATGTCATCTTGTCTATATGATTGATTTAGTGTTTTATGTTTAGATATCTATTTCAAAGTAATCTATGCATTTATTGTATTTTGCATTCATTTTATTAGAAAGCATGATGGTCACTTGTAAATTCTGTTTAAAAAATTGTTGATTAATTAATTGATTCATATTTTCCGCTAGAAAAAAACAAATCTTGGTATTAGAAGGTGAACAATTTTTTGTGTCCCATTTTGAAATTTTTTTTAGTATATATGTTTATTTGATAGGGACAGAACAAAAAGCATTGTTATAGTTTCACATGCAACCGATGCAATGTCCATAGGCCATCTAGCTCCAAGCTAATTTGCAGACCAGGTCCCCAAGACAAAACGGATAGAAACAATTGTTCTTCTTGTTCTTTTGGCTTTCTCCCACTCTCCAGACACAAGCAGATATTGAAGAATTGTCTATATAATTGCCTATATAGAGAAAATTAGGTGTTAACATAATGTATGTATTAGTCTGATATTTAATGGTGATTATCCCGGATGTGCCCAAAGAAGCTTGGATAACTCCTAAAGCATGAGCTGTAGCAAAACATTGGACAATGTCTGGGCACTAATCTTTTTATATTGAAGCTTATTTTTCTTTTGTAGTACACTGACTAACCTGCCAAACAGCTTCTCCTGCACTATTTGGCTTCTTTAATAATTCAAGACACTCGATTATGCCGTTATTGTTGGCTATCTAAATATTCCTAAATCCAACTCTCTTCATGTCTTCCAGTCTCAGAGACATCACAATTTCAATTAAACGAATACAATTCATTCTAGACAGAACCTAATTACAGCTTTATGAATAATTGCTTTTGGATGAGCCTAAATACAGACATATAAAGTGTAGTCTGTCTTCATATATCACAGTTAATTGAGTTTAACCATGGTATTTTCCATGATGTAAGTTTGCATTATAACAAACTAGCCCAGTACTGAGAATCTTGTTTTTTAATCTTGTCGTAAATGGCCCTTTTTTGCAGCGCATTTGCCGGAGCCCTCAGTATACTCTATTTATATCAGCCTCATTAAGGTTTTCACTTTAATTAATGGCAGGATGCTCTCACAGAGGGACTGTCCTGTCTGTTCATTAGAGCGTGTTATAAGTCTGAGATCAGGCGAGCTGCAAATAGACTGCGAAGATCAGCTAGCAACATGGAAAAAGCAAGTTTAAGGGATGTGTGTCGGCTTGGGGTATGCAGTGATGTTAATGATTGCCTTTTAGGCCCTAAAGCAACACAACAGTAGAGTTTGAGTCTTTTACTAAGGTGCAAAAGAAGTTGAAGCAGGGTTTGTTTTTTGTTGTATTTTAGTGTCAGTGTAGTTTTTGTAGTTTGTCTGTGAACAGTGAGACATTTCTAGCTTAGCAAGCTTCAAAAGGTAGACCTATATGTTTTTACCTTAACATATTGTCAAAGTTTTCACTATATAACCCTAACATATCACTATACAACCCTAACATATCACTATACAACCCTAACATATTACTATACAACCCTAACATATCACTATACAACCCTAACATACCACTATACAACCCTAACATATCACTATACAACCCTAAAATATAACTATACAACCCTAATCATATCACTATACAACCCTAACATATCACTATACAACCCTGAACATTTTACTATACAACCCTGAACATTTTACTATACAACCCTAACATAAAATTATGCAACCATAACATTATACAACCCTAACATAACACTATACAACCCTAACATATCACTATACAACCCTAAACATATCACTTTAAAACCCTAACATAACACTATACAACCCTAACATAACATTATACAACCCTAACATAACACTATACAACCCTAACATATCACTATGCAACCCTAACATAACACTATACAACCCTAAACATATCACTATACAACCCTAAAATAAAAAGGTTGCAGGGTCAGGTTACCCCCTGACCCTGCAACCTAGTTTTTTGATGGATTTTTTTCATCTAAACACATCATTAATTTAATTCAAATGAATTGTTCTTTAATGCTGCAGTAGTTGTGTAATGTCTTTGAACTTGGTATGACCAGCATGTGGATTTGTATTTTTATATTACCTAACACAGTGTACATCTCATGCCAAGGTAAGAACCAGGCATAATTATGGAGACGTCAGGAAGTAAACAACACATGATGCAATTCTTTGTGAAATCTGAAATCTAAAGGGAAAATGGCACAGCTTAAGCAAATCAATGAGTGTATGAACTATATTGGGCTTATTAACATAACAACATCTATAATAATGTTTTAAATTTTATAACCTAATGTAAAAATAAAAATGTATCTGAACAATTACATAAAATACATTTTACATAAACCTTGGTATGAAAAAATAATAATTCTCCATACCTGGCTGGTACTAATATTTTCTGTGCTCACGGATGCATTGAGTGGAAACCTACTTTAGTATTAGCCGGTGTTAAGTGTATCAACTATATTGGCATGTTCACAGCTGCAGAAAATTGAGTGAGGTGTGGGTACGCTGGTGGATTTGAAGACAGGCTCCTGTGGTGGCAATAGGCTGTCAGTGATCTGCTGCGGAGGGTTGTCAGCCAAAATGGACTCCTAATGGCTGACCAAAGCTCCTCAATGACAGTTAACCTTTGCAGTGAATTGTAGAGGTGAATCTTAACACAGACTATTCTCTGGCCTTAGAAGACATTCATTCATTGGTGAAGAGGACAGACGTAGAGCATGAAAATTGTATGCCGTGTGTGCTGTATTCTTGATGACAGTTTGGAGGGAAACCCCAGCTACGCCAGTCTAGCTACTGTCTGTGCACAAGTAATGAAGAGATATCTGAGTTAGCTTATGGCAGGTGCACCAATTTGAGAAATACTACAGTATACTCCGGGAGAGGAATTTGTCTATACCATTTCAGGTAAGGGCAATGTTTCTCTCTGTAAAAAAAAAAGCTATATGAACCAATCGACTTCTGACATTTTAAGTATAAAAAGCTATTCAGTTTGCTTGCATTGACTTTACAATTGACATTTCATGCCAATAGCAAAAAAAAAAAAGTCTTTCTTTGACACAGCCAGGTAGAACCTTGGTGTAGCTGAGCAGCTTTTCACTGTAGTAGCTGGGTTGCATGATAGCTGGATTCTTGCTATTCCAGCTTTGGGCCTGAGGCAGGGCAAGGTAGTTTAGTTACAAAAGTAAATATGTTAGTCATCATTCTGTTATTATATCGGCCAAAACGACAATATTATGGAATCACGTCGGTCCGCGTCCGCAGATCCTACGTGTGAACGCAATAACGCAAATACTAATTGCCGGATCAGTTTTAACTTTTGCACGTAGGTCCATATCATAAAGATGCCAAACTGGATTGATATTGGTACTTCTACAATGTATATTAATTATTCATTAATTACTGCCCTGAACTTTGAACGGTGCCATAGCAGTTGTGGCAGATGTATGGGGTTATTTTGCCAATATACACCTTGTTGTCGGGTATGACGGCGTAGGCATATTTAATTAAAAGTAAATTATTTCTCTTGGTTCTATATAACAATTTTTTAATAACTAACCTAAAATGCAGGGAAGGGGAGGTTGCCCCCTAATATAATGGAAGGGGAATCATTGCAAAGCTATAAATGCTACATGGTTGGACCGCAAATTATTCACCATGTATCCACTGCCAATATACCTATATAATGAACTTAATTTAAAGAGGACGGCACAGCATTTTCTAGCCATGCTTTTGCATCAATAAAATCTGACTTAAGACTATAATATTGACCCCATGGCCCAGTTTGTTGGAGATAAGCTGATGTGTGAATAGCGGTGGATTTTTACAAAATAACAACCACTTCCATTAAACATTTAAAGTGGTCCAGACCAAACACCATGCTGGCACCAGCTGTCTGCACACCTGCCACTGTCAGTTACATAAGCTTTACATCTTAATGCTGCTTTATTACCTGCTCATGAAAGCCTGACGCAATTGACTCAAGTGTGCATAACTATTGTCCTTGTTTCACCTTGCCATTTTTACAGCTACATGTAGTTTATATGCCATCTTGGGTAATTGCCATTTACTTTGCATGTGTATTGAAGATGATAACACGTTTTATAGGCCCACATTTATGATGTGTTTTATCTGCAGTAATTCTTTGCGTGTAAACATTGTTGCAGAGCCTGTCTAAACCAATGAATGGAGATTTACAGCAACCCAGACCTTTGCCTTTCTAAGTAGCAGTCATGATTTCCTTTTAAAAGGTTAAGCTACTTAAGATATTAACATTTCATCCTCCAACTGGACCAGCCCATCAGAATCAATCCCATTAAAATCATCTCAGCTTTTTTCAACTTGTCTTTGACCTGTGTTTTTCTACAAGGTCAGAATGTTGAGGTACTAACCTGTTGTAAACCTGTGCACTCTTTTCATTTTCCATGGAGCCTGACCCAGGAACAATGGGTTTTAAGCGGGGGGTACCCCACTGGATAATAGCCAGTTATAGCAGGCTGAGACATAGGACCATTCTCTTTCTCATTCATTCCCTAGGAGCAGTTTAAAGCCTTCAGTTCACCAAACAAATGCCTTGTGTGGTGGGAGAATAGCATGTAGAGAGAACATGCCAACTCTATTCAGAGGAATCTTGCTTTATTTGCCCAAAAATCAAACCTGCAACCTCTTTGCTGGGAGGCAGTACACCTAACCACTCTCTTACTGGTTGAATATATGATCGTTTACCTTTTAACAAAAGTGCACAAAAAATGTGAAAAGTACATTGTTTGCTGTACAATCTTTTTGCCATTGACAGATTCATAGTTGTTGATACGGACCTGATGTTGCTCTTGACACAAGGTCAAATGTTGTGTTTCCAAGTATATTGTTTATTGCCAACAATTTCTGTCCCACAGACCTGAGGTTCAGAGTTGCAAAGGTCTAAAATATGATTGTGTCCTTTTTTATGGTGACACTGAGTTGATTCTGAAAGTTGGCTGAAAAAAGGAACAATTGGCAGGACACTGAATAAGATGTTCTGTTCAAACAGTAGTTTGGGTGATAGGCCTGAATGTTCAAATCTGATAGAAATACTGATGTAAATACTTCCCTATTTATCTTATATAGCTTTATACACGTATTGTTTTTTCCCCTTGTCTTTTGAAGTATTTTTTTTATGTTTTGTGATAATTAAACTGATGTCTTTACAAGTCTTGTTTTGAATAATCAAATCTAGTTGTACACACTCTTAAAACGCGTTCACATTTTAGCTCAGAAGCCTTTTCTATTGTAATATCCTCTATACTTTGTCTATAGATTCAGGACTAAGCTAGCAGTTGTAACTCAGATTTATTAGTATAGATTTAGCACTCACCGGAAAATTTGACAAAGCCTAAAGTTGGTGCAGTGTGGGCTCCTCCATAACAAGCAAAGCTGTATCGGTGAGAAGAGTGTCTTAAAGTGGCCTTGAAGCTGAATATAATCAACTCTACAAGATAAATGCATTACGCCGGAGAGTGCTGTATATCTATAGAAAATGACACTTTTCCTCTTTTCTGTTTGTAGAGTGTTCCTACGAGCCATTAATCAGTATGCAGCCGTGCTCAGCAAGAAGTTCCTGGATCAGACCAGCTTTGAGCTACAGGTAAGGGCTTGTATGTTCTAAAAATCTTACCTGATTGAAGCTGGGATGGGCTCAGACAATTTCTCTTCATAAATGAGAAATACATTTTGGTTCAAACTTGATTCCGTCCTGGTTTAGACCTGATTTAGTTTAGTCCTGGTTTTTATCCTATTTTAGACATGGTTAGACCTGGTTTATATGTTGTGGTTAAGACCTCGTTTTATAATTACTTTGGATCTTTTTTAGTCCTGTTTTACTCCTGTTTTAGACCTGGTTTAGCCCTGATTTAGCTCTGGCTTAGTTCCTGGTTTAGACCTGGTTTAGCCTTGATTTAGCCCTGGTTTACCCTTGGTTTACCCCTAGTTCACCCCCAGTTTACCCCTGGTTTACCCCTAGTTTACCCCTGGTTTAGCTTTGGTTTTAGCCCTGGCTTAGCCCTGGTTTAGCCCTGGTTTAGCCCTGGTTTAGCCCTGGTTTAGCCCTGGCTTAGCCCCAATTTAGTCCTGGTTGAGCCCCAATTTAGCCCTGGTTTAGCCCCGATTTAGTTCTGGTTTAGCCCCGGTTTAGCCCCGGTTTAGCCCTGGTTTAGTCCTGGTTTAGCCCTGTCTTAGCCCTGTCTTAGCCCTGGTTTAGCCCTGGCTTAGCCCTGGTTTAGCCCTGGTTTAGCCCTGGTTTAGCCCTGGTTTAGCCCTGGTTTAAACCTGGCGTAGAAAAACAATGATAATTCTGTTAATGGTTTAGGATTTTGTCTGGTCTTTTATAAGTCACTTCACTAAAACAGTTCTAATGTCCCAAATGGAGCATTCTCGCACTTTATAAAATTATGGAGAAAAAAAACACCACAAGAGCTGCTGCAGACATAAAAACAGTGCAAAGAGAACATCAATTATGCTGTAATGGCCGGCAATTTACTGTGCATTTCTGAATACTTTAACCTTCTCTGGTGAACGGGGAAACTTTTGTTCCTGCTTTTTCAAACTTATGACATACAGCGGGGTTTTTAAGTCGTTCTTGCATGAATTTGAACAAATGTTGAAACAGAATTTTGAGTGCAATGTCCTAGCTCGTGCTTTTTCTTAAATTACTTGTATCGTCAAGTTATTCTTCACAGGAGTTATCCACTTGACATAGGCCATGAGGGGAAAAAACTAATTTAAAATCCAGATCTTTAAATGCGTTAAGTGAGGGTTTCTTTTGTATGTTTACGTTAAGTATGGAGATTTAAATGAAATCTAAAGCCACTATAAGAAGTTAAATGGTAGATTCATTTTATTGTGAAAATCTTTAAACGTCACATGATTGCTTCTGTCTGTTTTACCAAACTGGATGGATTATATTTCCTTACTACTGACAGTAAGTTACCTATCCTTTATAGGATTATATCAAAATTTTACAAAAATGCTTTTACTTGAACTGCATGTCTTGTGAATTATTGAGTGATTCAGAACCAGGTATGATAACATAATAGATAATAGATAAACACAATTGCTAAAAAATGTCCAACATAAACTGAACAACTAAACAATTCAAATAATCTCAAACTACATTTCCAGTATAGTAATCCTTAACTCTTCACCTGACTATATTATGTAAGGTGGTATTGATGAGAACTTTTTTCTCACTACATTTAATTATGAGGATGAGGATGATGAGGAGGAGGATGGGGATGAGGATGATAATAATATAATATATACATAAAATGATGCTGACGATGCATTTTATGTATAAAGCGCGTTTCGTGACCCTTAAAAGACGCTGTACAAAGTTCAAGCAGATTTGACCGTCTTTGTCAGCTGTATTTGTCCCCTCTGTGATTTTCTTGTTTCTTCTCTCTCATGTTTTATCCCCGGATCAGCTGTGGAACAACTACTTCCACCTCGCCGTCGCCTTTCTAACCCAAGAGTCCCTGCAGCTGGAGAACTTCTCAAGCGATAAAAGAGCCAAGATCTTCCAGAAGTGAGTATCTGAACTGGCTTTTCAAACTGCACGTCCTCACTGCATGCCACAATACCCCGCTATAGCAGACACAGGGCAACGTTTCATTATTTAACACTTTGGCAAAGGCTCCCAAAGAATATCTATGGGTTTTTAGCATGGCTCAAGTTGAAATCCAAGGATGTTAAAGCATTTATTTCTTGTGATTCCTAGTTTGAAACCTTCATTCAGCTCGGGGTTTAGTGACTTCCATTTCAATCTCGAAAAAGTATTGATCTCAGATTTGAGCATCTGGCTAAAAAAAGTTGATTTCCATGTTTTATATTTTTCTACAATCTCATTTCAAAAACACAGCTGAGTGTGTAAATTATAGATTTTTTTTTAGAATTAGGGTGACCATATGTCCCTCTTTGTTTTGAATTGCATTTTCAGCTCCAAGCGAGCGTCCTACAATATGAGTCTGTGTCCCAAATTTTGACTCATGCCAGCACAAGCATTTCTTTTTTTCTACAGTCATTGATTTTATATATATATAGATAGATATAAATGTTCACAAATCTGTGTTGTTATTTTCAATTTAGAAATGGGCTCTGACCAATCATTATATCGGCGAAAACAGCGTGTCGCCGATATAATGGAATCACATCGGTGCGCGTCCGCGTCCGCGTCCGCAGATCCTAGCTGTGAACGCGATAACTCAAAAACGAATTGCCGGATCATTTTCAACATTTGCACACAGGTGCATACCATAAAGACGCCGAACTGGATCGATTTGGGGACTTCTTCGATGAATATTAATTAAGTAATTAATTAATAACGGGCCAAAACTGTGAACGCAATAACTCAAAAAGTCTTTGCTGGATCTTTTTCAACTGTTGTACACAGGTACATATCATGAAGATGCAGAA
>JAVQKC010152009.1:0-10174 GCA_036025475.1 Philypnodon macrostomus | reverse complement strand
TGCCAGTTTGCGCCTACGGCCCCTCTGACCACCACCAAACACCAATCACACAACCACATTCATTCATAGGCAATGTGGGTTAAGTGTCTTGCCCAGGGACACAACGACAGTGTGCGCTCGAACGGGGGACTCGAACCACCGACCCTCTGGTTGAAGGACGAGCGCCTACCCACTGCACCACTGCTGCCCCCATTTATCCATTTTAACATCAATCAAATCAATCAAACTCTTAGCATCTGAGCAAAGGACTAAAAGACAAACCAATAAAAAAAATGAATAAAACCATAGATACAATATTAATAAAAGCAAATTAAGATAAAACAAAAACACAATAAATAAATACAATTCTTTCAGCCTCAGGTGTTACAAGCCAAGCCAAATGAATGGGTTTGAAGATTAGACTTCAGGAGGTAGATTGTTCCACATTCCGGGACCCCAGTGTTTGACAGATGATGATGATATCTTCTCAGTGACCACTGCAAGTTACCCACATCTTCTACTGTAGGTCACGTCACATTAATGTCTGCCCTTGAAAAGTCGCCCTAAGTAACGCTGCGGGGTACCAATTGTGAACCAGTGAAAGGGCGCACTGACAGAAAGAGGATGTGAACAGCTAATCTCCTTATGTGCCCCCCACCATCCCCCAAATCACAACAAAACATACACAGAGCTCCAAATTGCACCAAGCAGCCTAACCATTATAAAGGCTAGCATATGTTAGGTCTATTAGGGCTAGCAGTAAGGATAGAGGAATTCAGATATATGAGTTGCTTTGACAGTGGTTCACAAACAGTGGTACTGGTCCTATCGATGGTACTCTTTGTCTTTGGTAGTAGTCTTGATTTAGTTTGGTTTTTAGTTTTGTTCCTGTTTTAGTCCTGCTTGTTTGGTATGGATGGATATGGACTAGGGCTGCACAAAAATTCACAATTGAATCAAAATCACAATTTTATCGCGTATATATATCAAATCATGAAGGATGCAGTTTTTAGGCAATATAATATCCTCTACAGACATGTTCGCTTAAAAATAACAATTCAATATTTTTTCAACATTGTGCCACTCTAGTATGGGTCATTTGTTAGTCCTGGTTTGGGTACAGTTTAATCCCGGAGCATATTCTTAGTATTTTGCTTGATGTTGGTATACTGGTCATACTGGTCTCATCAAACAACACGGTGACTATGTGAAGTATGCTTTTATAAAAACATGTGTAGGGTGTCAGACAGTATTTTGCATCCCCCTTCATCGAATGACCTGTCCCACTGTCAAACTAAGGAGTATTTTTGAGATTCTTGGTCAGGTCGTTGAGAGCTCGCGATAAAGAGATCACACTGCCTCTCTGCATCGTCCGCCCCTCCCCCACACATCGCCTGTGCGCTCTCCGCCGATTCCCTTTCACTCCTGACAGTCTGTGTGCGCTCCAGGACAGGCAAGATGTAGCAGGATTCAAGGTAGCAATATAGAGTTTATGTTGTGTTTTTTGGTTTCGTTATATCAGTAGATTGGAATTGACTTGACTTTAGTAACTGCTAATCTAGATTATTTTGAATTAGATTGTTGGATTTTGATGCCATGTCTTTGCAGAGCTCGAGTGGATTAAGTTTGTTTTTGAGTCATTTGGCATTTAGCTGGTTAAGTCTGCTCAACTGACTAACGGTATTTTTGTTACCAAAATTAGACAGACCAGGGTGATGTGGCTGGATACAAGATAGTAATATATATTTGCCATTTTGTGTTGATCTATTACGTCAAGTCAGCAAGAGACTAAACTGCTTCAGCAACTGGTAGGCTGGTTATTATAGTTATGGTAGCAGGCTGTTTTTTTGGGTTAGTTAGCAGTAGATTGGTTAGTTGGTCAAGTAAACCATTTAGTAACTGTTTGAATAACCTCGTCTAGTTATTCGAATCTTAATTGTTGATGTTTTGGTATTTTTGCAGATCTCTCCCGCCCCTATTGCTAACATATCACGGCTAATAAGTTATTTTAAATTTCAACAAACCAGATCAGAACGCTCAGAACATCAGCATCTCTGAGCATCTCTGAGCATCTCTGAGCATCTCTCTTGCTTGCCACTCCATCTTTGTTAGCTGCTGTTCGCTTGCAGGATTTTAGCATCTCGGTTTCTCTTATGTATGCAGGTTGTATCTGGCAACACGTAGCAAAGCACTAATCCAAGCTACATCACAATGTTATGGAGATTATGAAGAGAAGAAGAAGAAGAAGAACCTCATTTTTAGCTCTTTTTATTTAAAAACATTTTTTGCCACCATTTTTTTTCTGTCAAACTGGGACTAAACCAGGACCTTTTGGGAGCGCTTGGTCTTGCTTTGCTGTTTTGTAGTTTGTGGACGAAGGCTGCTCGATGTACAGGAGAAATATTGTTGTTGAAATGCCTGAGGTCCCACAATTCTGTTAAAATTTGGATTAGTTGTTTCTAAGCAGACACAGAATTGTCAACATTGGGTCAGCAAAATGAATGCCTGTTGGAGAAATCAGGTAAGTTGAATACTGATGTCTACAATCAAAATATATGTATCTATGTAGTTCCAGTACATTGTTTTAGGCAAGTGTGAAGAAATGCAGGAAAGTAGAAATGCTGTCAAAAGGATGAACGTTTATTTGTGGGTTTTCATTTTGGAGTCTGGTTCACTGTAGCTAGGATCTGCACACTGTCTTGTCATTGTCACATAAGCTCATTGTCTTCACCTGGTTTAGCTGAGTCTGTCTGGGATTAGCATGAAGAGACAGAAAGATGTGAGCAGCCTACGACCAGTGATGAAATGGTGGGAAGAACTGTTAGCTGTCCTTCAAAAACTAAATCAAATCGATATCTTTGAAAGCATTTTACCTCCCAGCATGTGGTCAAACCTGCCTAAAACATTCCCAGTTACTATTCGTGCATTATTGTGTCTTCATGGTTTGAACATTTCTCCGATCTTCCCTATATTTCAGGAGGAGCAAGCCGCCAAGTTGAAGGCTGAAAACATCCGCGTGGCTCTGGAGAAGATCAAGGAAGCCCAGGTCAAGAAGGTGAGTCACAGATGCATCGTGGGTAATGTAGTCTGTCAGCTGAATATAAAAATAGTTCCTTTTTTTAGCATATTAGACAAAGGTAGGGCTACATTATGGTAAGAATGACTCAAATTTCACTTTTAAAACAATTTATTAATGGTGCGTTCCAGTTGGACTCGGAGGTCGGGATTTTCCGAGTTGTAAAATTCAAACTGAACGGTCCTCGATGTGGGGGTCCCTGCTCGGGGCGACTCGGGGTGACTCGGGGCGACTCGGACAACCCCGAGATGAGAAATCCAACATGGCATATATTAAAAAATATAACTCATATAATATTCAATGAACTTTTAACTTTTAATTCGATATGAGCCGTTCACTTCTGTTAGCAAACAACTGTGGCATATGTTAGCATCTCCAGATACAAAAATACTAAAATGCCTGTTGTTGCTCATCCTGCTAATTGCTAAATGTAGCTGTTAACGTAATAGATTCGTTAACAACTGGAACGCGTCAACTCTGAGATTCTGTCGCTCTGAGCTCCGACTTCCTATCTCAACAGATTTACATTCAAGGCTCTAATAAGAACATGTGACTGAATTGTTTGCTGATATTTCAGTAAAATTGCTTGTTCAGCTCTAGTGTGCATATCTGGCACGTGTCCAGTGGCAGTGATGTTTCTGGGTCAGGTCAGTGTTACTCTGTAGTGGTCAGTAACAGCTGGGCTCACTACTCACATAGATGCACACACACACAGAGGCAGGAGCACTCAACATAATGACCTGCGCAAGTTAAGTCCCTATCCCTAACACACAGAGATAGGGAGAGAGATAGTGGGCGGATTATCACCCTGGATTTACTACGCACAGAGACTCATACTCTCCAGATACCTGTTTATACGGTGAACCAGTTTCCTGACTCTACCTTTGAGCATCCAATTATGTTGGAATAGCATTGGTTTGTTGGTGTGTTGGAAAAAATTCTGGTCAGATTTCGATTTTTGTGAGAATCTGTAACATTATCTGAACCCAGGAGAGTTCGTACCATTGAAAGCCAATACCTTGACTTGGTTGGTTGGTTAGCAAGATAAAAAGTATATTTATATTATTTTATTTTTTTAAATAAGGTTAGTAATGGTCACAGATTGGGATAATAGCTTCATAGGGCTGACTTGGTTGGTAATACGTCTACCATGGAATATGAACCCTCTGAAATCCACTCGTTGAATAAAAGCACTAGTATAGTATAGTAGTAATGGTAGTAGAGGAGGTCAGTACATTTTGCATGAGACTGTAGTAATGTTAAAAAAGGCACTTGGAGCCTGTTCATAAATGTTTAACACAATCACATGTCTCCATATCGGGCACCACTCTGACCTACTGAGCTATATACTGCTGAATCCTGCCCATGTGTAGCGTAAACAAACTGTGGGCTATCAACGTCAGAAGCTCGTGTTGATGTTTCTGAGATGTTTACGTATGCCACGTCAAGCCAAATGAGTTCAGCACATCTGTTCATTTGAAATAGATGATAGTTAAAATGTAGATTGTAATCATTTGGGTTTCTTCTTCTGTAGTTGGTGATCCGAGTGCATTTGTCCGACGAGAGCTCCAAGACGATGATGGTGGACGAGAGACAGACTGTCAGACAGGTATGAACACAATGCCATGACAATGAGTACACGCAAATAAATGAGTTCAATCTATCCATTCCACACCAACTAACTTAATGTCTTTCACTACATTAGACTTTTATCTTGAACTGTATTTGGTCCTCCCCAGGTTCTGGACAGTCTGCTGGAGAAGTCTCACTGTGGTTACAGCCCAGACTGGTCTCTGGTGGAAACCATCAATGAGCTGCAGATGGGTGAGTATCATGCAACATTTGTAATATCATCAATTAAGAAAAGGGTTCAAAAGTAGTTTTAATCCAGCCATAAGGGGTCTCAGGCTGGTGCGTTACTTATCATGGCTAAATGGGGCTGTCGTTTAGCTCAGTCCGTAGAGCACACGGCCCATATTCAGAGCCTACAGAGCTTGCTTCGACGTTGTGAGTTCAAATCCAGCTCACGACAGTTTGCCTTCTCCCTGTCCTCTATCAAATAAAAAGTGTGGATAACTGTAGAGGGTTGCATCAAGAAGGGCGTCTGATCAAGACCTAATCATGTGCAAGTAGACACACAGGAAGATAATTGGCTGAACTAACACCAGAACTAAATGTTTATTGTTTATTAAATAGCAGATCCATATGTTGATCCAATGAGGCCTTTTGGCAAACCTTTAAGAATCTGACATCTGAGGTCCAAAGAAATTCCACGGTAGTTTTCCTTATCCGGGTGTGCAGAGAGGAAAGACGATCTTGAGAAATATTTAGACTTGAATTTGATACCTTAGGGAGGAAGCTGTGTGCGTCCAGAACACAGACACACACAGTAGTCTAATATAATGTAGGTCTGGTTCAGTCATGCGTGTGATCTAACCCACATCTCCAGGCTCCTGCTGCTCCGCCACTCAGATCATTATGAAACACTGTTATATTCTGGTTTAACCTCATCCAATCCGTCTACAGACCTCGTCCACGTGCAAGTGTAAGAACCAGCATTAAGGCCAGGATTCGGACTTAGGTAGATCTCATTGGGGCTTTGTGCTAATGCTAATCAATGAGTGGTATCCGTAGCTTTAGGGGAACCAGCACTAATATACACCAGTGATACCACTGCTCTATTGTCTGTCCTCAGGCAAAACACATTGACAGACTGTGACCTTCAAGCCTACATGCTGCCACCAAGGGGAATTGCTCTATTTCACACTTTAGATAGTATTTACAAATGAACCTAATGTAATTACTGTGATTTACTAGGCCAATTCTTCAAACATGCCTATACTGGACACTCACAGATTTCTATCCCTCAATCAAGTTTGCATAGACATTAGGCACAACATACAGTCAGGGAAAGAACCAAAAAATGGAGAATTCTGCCCAAAATGGGGCGGCAGTGGCGCAGTGGGTAGGCGCTCGCCCTTCAACCAGAGGGTTGGTTGTTCGAGCCCCCGTCCAAGCACATACTGTCGTTGTGTCCCTGGGCAAGACACTTAACCCACATTGCCTATGAATGAATGTGGTTGTGTGATTGGTGTTTGGTGGTGGTCGGAGGGGCCGTAGGCGCAAACTAGCAGCCACGCTTCCGTCAGTGTGCCCCAGGGCAGCTGTGGCTACATAAGTAGCTTACCATGATCAGGTGTGACTGTGGAGTGAATGAATAATACAAAATATGTAAAGCGCTTTGGGTGTCTTGAAAAGCACTATATAAATGGAAGTTATTATTAAAATGTAGTTAAGGTCCTATTATTTTTATATGGTGAAAATGCTATTGGCTTGCTGCAAATGGAATACTTCTAGTCAGACATATAGTTTGTCGTAGTAAACCCACAAAATAAAAACATATTATCTAAGTTATCCATCTTTTCAATTTGAAATGTTAAGTTACCAATTTTGCAAGCTGACAGACTTACTGTCTTTTGCATCTGACTGATTCCTATGCTCAGAGATAGCGGTCGAAAATGATTGACATTGGCCAAAAGTCACATGTAGGTCACTGCTGGCATTATCAGAATTTGTATTGGTTAGGCCACTCAGACAGCACTGAAAGGGTTTGTGGGGCAAAAAGTCAAAAGGGAAGAATCGAGGCCAGCCCATTGCCAATAGCTATGTTTCCTTTAGAGACACATGGGTCAGATAATTAGGCATTTGTTCACTTTTGAGTTTTCATTTATATAAAAATATGTAATGTCTAATTGTTTTTGCAGAGCGTATTTTTGAAGATCACGAGAATCTGGTGGAAAACTTGCTGAACTGGACGCGAGACAGTCAAAACCGCCTGATGTTTACTGAGAGAATCGAGAAGTACACTGTGTTCAAAAATCCACAGGTAACAGTCAATTTGTTAGTCAGTGAGCAATATTAGGTTTGAGTAGGCTCCCTGCGTACGTTTAGCCTCAGTGGACGGATCGTTAAATAGGGCCTGCACGATTTTTAATGACAAATATTGAGATTGCCATTAGATTTGCAATATTAAAGATTCAGTTCTCAGCGCATTTTCAACCTGTCTGGAAGCATTAACTCTTGAAAGGAGACTGGCATTAACTGTTAAACTTCATCACAGCCTTTCAGAACATGTTTCTAGAGGTTAAACCAGCCAATCTGAAAAATAATATCCACAGTTTATCCATATTATCCAGTCTTTGGCAGATATACATACAATCCTTTTCACCATTTGAACTTTGCAGAACTATTTGTTGGGGCGTAAGGAGACGTGTGAGATGACGGAAAGGAACAAAGAGGCTCTGTTGGAGGTACATTATTTCACGGCAATGTTCTTCAATCTTTTCTGACGTTGATGCTGGTTCTCATAGGAAGTTGCCAGAATACACAATGCATTGTTGAGTATGAGACTGCAATTAGACAGGTGGTCATAAGCCGGGATCGTTGTTTCTATTTCAGGAGTGTTTTGGAGGCACCTCAGTTTCAGTCCCTGAGATGGAGGGAGTGCTGTGGCTCAAAGAAGATGGGAAAAAGTCCTGGAAGAAGCGTTATTTTTTGTTGAGGGCTTCTGGGATCTACTACGTCCCCAAAGGAAAGGCCAAGGTCAGTGCGGCCCACAAAACTTTAGATACAGTTAACAGGGAAAAATCATGGAAATAGTAAATGTAATGTAAAGGTTTTGGAAATATGATCATTTTTCAGTTGACGTATTATGCTACCAATTGTGTGCCCCCAAATATTTAGTGGGTTGTAATGTTTTAGTGTCACTAGTAATGGCACAGCAATATATATATGTGTTTTGAATAGGTTTAACATGAAAAATATGCTTACTCAATGAGACTTTATGAGATTACCCAGATTATTTACTTCATTGAAATGCCATCCATCCATAAAATCTAAATCTAAAAGTTGTATTTTCAGGCATCCAGAGACTTGGTGTGCTTCCTCCAGTTGGACCATGTCAATGTTTACCACGGCCAGGATTACAAGAGCAAGTACAAGGCCCCCACAGACTACTGCATGGTGCTCAAGGTACTATACTGGTATTCACCATCACTATGTTATGTAGAAGAAAGGGATTAGTACAGCAACAACCCCCTCTAGTGGTGACTGAGAAGATTTTTTTTTATTGATTACACTGTTCTCCTTTAAGTACCACCTCAGAAAATAATTGGTGTCCCAAGTGCCATAGGACTAACCCATCTAAACCAGGACAAAACCAGGTCCAAACTAGAGCTAAACCTATACCACATCACTAAACCAGGACAAAACCAGGTCCAAACTAGTGATAGACCTATACCACAGCACTAAACCAGGACAAAACCAGGTCCAAACTAGAGATAGGCCTATACCACAGCACTAAACCAGGACAAAGCCAGGTCCAAACTAGAGCTAAACCTATACCACAGCACTAAACCAGGACAAAGCCAGGTCCAAACTAGAGCTAAACCTAAACCAGAGCATTAAACCAGGACAAAACCAGGTCCAAACTAGAGCTAAACCTAAACCAGAGCATTAAACCAGGACAAAGCCAGGTCCAAACTAGAGCTAAACCTAAACCAGAGCACTAAACCAGGACAAAGCCAGGTCCAAACTAGAGCTAAACCCAAACCACAGCACTAAACCAGGACAAAGCCAGGTCCAAACTAGAGCTAAACGTAAACCACAGCACTAAACCAAGTACCACAGTTTGAATGATATATCCCATGTCCTGTATGTGCAGCACCCTCAGATTCAGAAGAAGTCCCAGTACATCAAGTACCTCTGCTGCGACGACATCAGGACACTACAGCAATGGATCAACAGTATTCGAATCGCCAAGGTAAATAAACTAGGTCATGGGCGTCAGACTGGGGGGGTAAAGAAGGGTACACTTTCCCCAGGGCCCCCCCTTCAGTGAGGGATTGTGTTGCTTTGTGCTTTGTGAATTCACTCTTGCTGAGAAAAGTGGTTGGGAGTCTTAATTGAGCTTTTTTTGTATAAATATTGAATGTTCTTTGGAGACCCTATTACCCCTTTATTTATACTGTCAATTTTCAATATCATGTAGAGCATTATATTTGTTCTATGCCACTGAGAATAATGATCAAATAAGCATGGAGGCCCCCATAGATGGTTAGTATATATATAGAATTCTGTTTAAGGCTTGACTGTTTAATTGTTTGATTGTTGAAGTTGGTTGTGGTTGTAATATAAATGTTGTACTTGTTTTCAGTACGGGAAACAGCTGTATATAAACTACCAGGAGGCCATGAGAAGGTCAGAGGCAGCGTATGACTGGTCTTCACTGTCCTCTTCTTCAATCAAGTCAGGATCCAGCTCTTCAAGCCTTCCAGGTCAGCCCACTTATATTTGTATTTAGCCTGCTGCTTCTCAGTAAGTAGATTGTTTGTTTGATTCACAGGCCACAAACTTTCTGAGAATCTATTAATCTAAATTGCCCCTAAGAGTGCAATTACGTGAGCGTGAATGTTTGTCTGTTAGTGTGTGTCTCAGTGTCAGCCCTGCGATGAACTGGTGATTGTCCAGCATGTACCCCACCTAAGGCCTATAGTTGCTAGCCATCCAGGAACAGGAATAGAATGGAACATTGAATTATTATTATTATTATTTTTTGCTTTATTCTAGAATCGCAGTCCAACCACTCCAGCCAATCCGACAGCGGCGTTTCAGAGATGGCCTCTTCAAGCCACACCCGCTCCCAAAGTGTGGTCAGCTCCATCTTTTCTGACGCCTGGAGGAGAGGAACTCAAGGAGAGGTACAAATATTCAAATATACCGTAAACACTAACAACGTCATCCTGTTTTATTATTTGACTGCATTTCCCATGATGCCCCTGTGCTTCTTTGCTCTCCTGTCAGAGGTCTAAAGTGAAGGGACGTATGGCCGTTCCTCTTTGTGCAGGAGGCGGAGGAGGGAGTGGAGGTTAGACAGGAAGTGATGTAACACTGATCTCCACAGTTCAGCTGCAGCCAAAATGCACAAGGAAATATGTGATGATGTGAAATACAGTGAAGAAAACAAGTATTTGAACACCTTGCTATTTTGCTATTTCTCCCACTTAGAAGTCATGGAGGGCTCTGGAATTTTCATCGTAGGTGCATGTCCACTGTGAGAGA
>JAVQKC010151996.1:0-21920 GCA_036025475.1 Philypnodon macrostomus | reverse complement strand
CTGTAACTCCCAAGTGGCAACAAATCTTAGTGTTCTGATCTCCGAATGGAAGAGTGGTTCCAGATGAGCGAATCCAAAGCATGGGTACTGCGTGAGTCCATGAGTGTCCTCCTACACTTCTATAAAACAAAATTATCCAGGAAATCATTGTCGCAAAATCAGAACTGTGCGTGTGTGTGTGTGAGTGTGAGGGTGTGTGAATGGGCATGTTTGTGAGCGTGTGCGTGTGTGTGTGTGTGTGCGTGTGTGTGACACATGTGTGTGTGTGTGCGTGTGCGTGACACATGAGAGTGTGAGTGTGTGTGTCACATGTGAGTGTGTGAGTATGTGTGTGTGTGTGTGTGTGCGTGTGTGTGACACATGTGAGTTCGTGTGTGTGTGCTTGTGTGTGTGTGTACACACATATGAGTGTGTGTGTGTGCTTGTATGTGTGTGTACATACATGTGTGCATGTGAGTGTGTGTGAGTGTGTGTTTGTGTGTTTTTGGGTACACTAGCTTCCTGGATGACATGGAAGGTGAACTGGTGATTGTTTGAATGAATGGGGATTGTTTCCAAAACATGATAATGCATATAAGTGAATAAATGACTATTGATTTTGTATGTAATTAGGGTTCCATATAACCAGGCCTCTACACTGGTTATATGTTTGAGGCCATAGTCCTAAACCCCCATTTTAACCATTTTCAGTTTGCCACCATGATATTAAAACATCAGCCACAGACCAGTGGTGCGTTGTTTGTGTAGAGTTAGTATGTGCTTTTTGGTATCTTGTCTTCCTCACAGTCCATAAATGTAAGGGGAGAACTGATAAATGATGCTTACCAAACATTATCACAGCAACCCATGACAGGATAATAGAAAATGAATGAATGGATGAATTAATAGGCATTGATCTAGTAACCCACCACATTGAGTTGCAACTGGTCCTAAGCGTAAAAGTAATCACCATCAAAATCAGTGATTGTCTCTGTAAGTGTATTATCAGTGATTGTCCTATGAAGTGCTTATTCTAATATTTTTTAATTGTCAAAGTGTGAACAAAATGCTATTGTGTGAGTATATGTGCCATGGGGTTCATAAAAAGTTCATTAAGTTAAATATGTTATGTCAGGTAATACGTTTGTGTTTGTGTGTGCTTTTTGGGTACCTTGTCGTTCTCAAACAGCCCAAAGACACAGAGATATGGAGTGAACTGGATGGTAATTGGTTATTACCAAACATTATGGGACCGCCAACTGCGACCAATAACAAAATAATGGAAGGTGAAAACATGGAGGAATAACTGCTCTGTAACAGGCATCATTACGGTTCTTCTAACAATGGGCTATATCTCATAGTTCAGTCGTCCAACTATAGTCCTAAACCCCTTATTAGGTTCAGTTTGCCAGCCCTACATTAAAACATCAGCCACGGGCCAGGGATCTCTTCGACACACTGACACGTATTGACACAGAGCTATACAAATAAACTTTATACCAGTCCCTGAGAGCAGGGTGCACCCTCCTCCCTGATCCCCCCCCCTCCAGTGTCCCCCCTTTCTCCCTCCCTTGTGCGCGGCCCTGGATGGCTGGTTGCCGTGACAGCACTGACAGACGAGGCCTGTTGCCGGGTTAGTGCGGTGTCTGCGGTGTCAGCCATCACGGAGCGGGCTGCAGGTCTAATGAGGGAGACTGCTGCCTCGGCATTCCCTCCTCCTCCGTGTCAGGAACAAATCCGCGGAGCATCACGGAGCTCCGGCACAAATGATATGTTGACAAATGCAGATATTTCACTTTTAATTGACACTAAGAGACGGAGATGATCCGGCTGCCAGAGCTTCTGAGGAGACAAGGACAAGACAAGACGGTTGCCCGGGTACGGAGAAGGGGTTTGGGATGGGAGGCATTGGAGGGGAGGGGGTGAAACAGCGCTCCAGAAGAAGATGTAGGAATATACCAGGCTTTGGAAGATGTTTAATATTTGTGTGCGGTGTCATTTTTTTATGGTTGAGGGGGGAGGATGGATGGAGGAGGGAGGGGGTAAGATTAGAGGTGTGTGTTTCTGAGACTTGTCAGCGCTGACAGCCTCTGGTTCATATATACGCAGGTTCACAGCCGACTGACTCTTCTAAACCCTGACAACATTGCCTATTCATTTAGCCAGGTGGGCTCTCTGTCTGAAGACCCCCACATCCACAAAGACTGCGTTATAGGCTGCTCTACTTGATATGCCACTGTTTGCCTTTATTATCTGCTCACCATTGTGATCAGAATTCTACAGCAGAACCAATGGCTCGGTCTGGTGTAGAGCAAAGTAATAACATACAATCTATATATATGAAATTTGAAACTCAATAATCGATGAAAAAAGTTTCCCAAGTAGGATGAAATACATCGTGTTGACAGCTTTTCCGGTTGAAACAAATCAGAGCTCGACTTAGAATTTACATTGGTTTCATTAGACTCCACTAAAGCCTAACAAACTAATGGCCTTCAACAGTTTTTCCAAACAGATCTAGTCAACAGTGAAGTCATACGTTTTGTGACAAACCATCTCAGATCTACTGCAAATAATCCTGTGATCAGGTGAGATCTTAGAGCATACAGCATGAAATAACTATAATTTTTCTTGAAGCTACTCAAAAGGAACAATCAGCCTTATTTCTTTCATAGACAAAGCAACCAGCTCACTCACATATTTTGTACAAGCTGGTCGGAATATTGTTTTAAATATTGCATGATTTTTGCAGTTTTCCATTTGTCTAAAGACACGTATAAGTGAGCTGGCAGTGGCGGATTTAGTGATTTTTCGGGGCTCGAGGCCAACATGGGCAGGGGGCCCTCTGAATATGGAGCTTTTTAAGTCCTACCATAAGTTTTCTTCAATTGTCAGTCCGCAGCAACCAGATGTCCTAACCATACAGAGCTATTTTACCAAATTGAGTTTCTTATTCTGGGCTTCATTTATGGGGCCCTGGAAGATGGGGCCCTAAGCAGCTGCCTACTTTTGCCTAATGGCCTCTGATGGATGGTCCACGACTTGATTCACATTAAAGGGGGCCTTAAATTTGCATGTGGTTCGTTCACATTTTGAATCCATTCTTCACTGAAAGAAAAATGAATTAATCATTGTAGCGTTAAGATAATTAACCCTTTAATTGACTAACTCAAACTGTATTCTTGGCTACCTCTGATATCACCCCTACCACCTTTATGACATAGATTCCACCACCTAGAGTCCACATTCAATTTAAAGGGGCTTACTTCCACTGTCCCTTACATTGCAGCTGCAGACATTGCCCACTAGAGGACACTGATCCCTCACTCCCCACACACATCCCCCGCTCCTGTAAATGCAGACGGAGGAAAAAGGGCCCACATGACATCATTTTTTTGTTTATTTCTCCCGTTCATCAGATCACTTTTAAATAACTAACCCTTTCCCCGCCGCCGTCGGCTTTCTTATGAATAAAGCTTTGGCCCCTTAGAGCTCGCCGGGGCTCCGTCTCCCGCGGCAACGGTAGACTGCCTTCTGAAGCCGGCTGCGAGGCGGTGGATGGCTAATAGTAGCGGGTCACAACAGAAACATCATTAGGTATCCAGCTGTCAGACACTTTTCTCGGGGAGTCTAAATTGGACGAGTGGGCGCGGGGTGATATTGCGGCCGCCGGATATAATGACTCAATTGCATATTGTCTGATCCGGTTAGAAATGGGGAAAAAGAACCTCAGTGTCTTCTTCTTCTTCTCACCTCTAAGTCGTTTATTGGAAGAAGACAGTCTCAATGAAGAAGTGAAGTTCAGGCTATATAGTGCTGAGCAAGAGTAATGGAATGCAAAGAAGGGGCTTTCAAAATATGTTTGTGTTGGATCTGATTTATTAAATTCACATTACTACACACTCCCATATATTTAGGTGAAGCGTCAGTACACAATAACCCCAATTGTCTAGTTCTGGCATAACCCCATTAGCTTCTGGTCAGTTGCTTTCTTTACAGATTCAAAACTGATTCAAAATTAAGTGCAAGTGGACTTTTGTATCAGCCAGATGGGGCATTTCTAGTAGTACGGAAGCCCTAAGAGGACAATGCTTATTTTTGTATTTTTTTTCATATAAAATTATTGTTTTTTTAATAATAATTTTCCTGAAACCCTGAGATAATGAAGTGGTTATAATGTGAAAATATTATGTGTTCCCAAGATTTTTTTCTCTCAGAATTTTGGGAAAACAATAGTATTTTTTGTTATAACCACTTCATTATCTCGGGGTGTCGAGAAAACAATAATTTTATAGGAAAATGAATAATAAAAAAAAAACTTGCATTGTCCTCTTAGGGCTTCCGTACTACTCTTAAAAGTACAAGTTATTCAAAAAGTTTCTCGAGTAAAAGTAACTGAGTACTACCCACCTCTGAAAATGCCACACCTGGCTTATACAAAAGTGTGCTTGAAGTCCACAGAAATTTCGGGATTTCGTGTAATCTTGTATAAAAAATAAGTTGCGATGTAAGTCCTCGTAGGACTTTCTCAGTATGTAATGTACAGTACATAGCAAAAGGTGCTACTTTGAAGAAACTAGAATATAAGGCGTATTTTCAGTTGTTTGACACTTTTTTGTTAAGTACATATTTCCACATGTGTTAATTAATAGTTTTGATGCCTTCAGTGTGAATCTTCAATATCAATAGTCATGAAAAGAAAGTAAACTCATGAATGAGAAGTGTGTCCAAACTTTTGGTCTGTACTGTATGTGTCCAGAAACTGATAGAACCGAAGGAGACTTTTGGTGATGTGAGATCAGTCACCTCAGAGACCCTCCTTGGAATTCATTTTTGACAGTGGCCCTCAGTTAAAAAGGTTTGGACACCTCTGACATACAGGATGCACTTTCTGACACAATCTTCTCCTTTTATCTGGGCCTGGGCCAGGCACAGTCTGTAACTGCATTTTAGGCTCCACTTAGAACCCCGAGTTTACAGTTTTAAAAAGGTAGGGCTGCTACATTGTAATATCAACATTACTAGGGACGCACAGATATATCATAATAATAATGGATATAGGTATAGGCCTGAACAGATGGCTGATGTTAACCTAAAACTTCTGATTTTTAGGTTTAGAAACAGTCAGAGAAAGAAAAGCCCATTCAACAAGTCTATTAAGGATGACCAAATGAAATAGAACTAATATTTATGGGTAATACATACATTTACGGCAGTTATTTCTGTGATGATTTCTTAATTTCAGATTCATTTTCAGAAACATAGTCTCCTAAATCATGTTTATAGAATATCTGTGTTGGAATCGGTATCGGGCAAATTGGTAATTGAAATATCGGCATCGGTATCGGCCAAGAAATTCCATATCGGTGCATCCCTAAACATTACTAGTAAAGATGCACAGGCCTGATAAATCTTAGGACAACTTCTCACTGATATGATCCACAATATTTGATTGAATGAAAGCAAACTTACAAAAAATCTATGATAACTAAATGAGATTGGCATTTTTCTATTCATTTTTTTGTTTACTTTATGTATATTCCCCTGCAACGGACAACTGCATAATACTACTTTTATAATGATGATTTTCACACTGATAATGATTTTACCAATGGTGTAATATTTCAAATGTCCCATAATGACTTCACACATATGCTCTCTATGCAGTTCACAACATGATTCCCATGAGTCAAACCAAGGACAAAAGCCCAGTAAATCTGCCCATTACCCTCCCACCAGTCATTCACATATTTGATCTCTGAGCTTCTAAAGGACCCAGGCCTGAACACTGCCTTTGTGCCGAAACGAACAAAGTTTAACAGAGAACAGTAGTGGCATAATATCTGCCGGGTTTTCCCCTTGAGTCAATAGATATCATATATATGCACATGATACACACAGGCAAAGACGGATACAAAAGAATTCACTTTATAATGCACTTTCTCCCTTTGCTTCTCTTGTGACAGAATATGCCCTTTGTTGGAGTTGTTTGAAGGAGCACTATGGGCTGCTGGGACTGACATGAATGAATGGACTGTCCTTTACACGCAGGACATCTTACACGGAGTATCAAAGAGTCTTTAGATGGGCAGTAGTTAGAATTAGGGCATATGTGAAGTGGTTAGAGACTGTGTATGCACAAGCAAATGGTGTTTTATTTTTTTTATGTGCACAAATAATTATGTAAATTATATTATACTATACTATATACTATTTATATATATTATACTATATTATCTATGTATCTATACAAACGTGGGTGCACAGTTCAGACAGGCAGGAGATTTCTGGTGTGATCCTAAAGCCTGCTACAATCTTCCAGGGTAAAATGTGCGTGTCCTCCTCATGGTACTGTAAGTTGTCTCCAGGGTATGCTGTCTTCATCCCATCGTTGAAAGACATACATGTGTTTAAAGGAGAACTGCTGACTCCAAATCTCCTCTTTAAATAAAAGTGAGAGCAACTGTTGTGTGTGTGTCTCTGTGTCAGTCCTGTGATTAACTATACCCTGCCTATAAGGCCCATAGCTACAGTTCTCAACGCGCAAGAAGATGGATGTACCCAGAGCCATAGAGATAAGCAGTGATATGACAACTCCACTGGCGACAAGCGGCCAGTTTATAAACAGCTCTTCCTTGAACTTATTTGCTCCAGAAGTAGCCGCTCAAGCTAAAAGTGCCCATTCAAATGCACTGAGGATTGTGCTAAGGTGGAACTATTTTGAAGCTGCGTCGTTTTTACCTCCGTTGGTGCAACTCTCTAATCTCTATGGCTTTGGATGTACCAATGTGAATATAGTTTTCCATAGTTTGCCATTCTGTGACCCTAAATGATGAATTTTATTTACATTTTTTTAACCAACTATTAAGACTGTTCACATGTAGACAGTCAACAAATCAACTGTCAAAGAAGCAGTGGTCTTTAAATTATTAATTCAACTCTTTGGACGCTTTCATCTTGCATTTGTAACAGCCATACTATATCCGAGCAGCCATCTGACTAATGTGTTAAATGCCTCTTTGAATGAATGGCCGTACGTCTGGCTCCAAACACGATAAAAGGCCAGAAGAACATGCTCTTTCGCCTTTGGTCTTCCCCAGTGAACACGTTTCTTCCACTGCATTGGTTTCGTAAAAGGCTGGTTATCTGAACACAGAAATGTCACTGACCGAACTGTTGAAGGTGTTCAGGCCATTATTTCCCATTAAGAATGATACAGAGTCCAGACACATCACGCAATGGGAACATACAAGCAAAACCATTAGGAATCAAGGTTTTTTTTGTTTAACATATTAGTCTTTCTAATGAGTTAGCAAACCAGCCCATCAGTTTGTCATTACTGGGAAGGTGGACTTTTTGATAATTACATCCATCCATCCATTTTCTTCAGCTTGTCCGATACCGGGTCACGGAGGCAGCAGTCTAAGCAGGGAACTCCCGCCTTCGACCACCGCCTGATCCACATTGCACCATGGTACCTCCCGCGGGTGGTGGGTCCACGGGAGGGCATTCTAAATACAATCCATGAAATTAACCACTATTACCATATTTTTTATAGTGCAGTAAAGTAAAATGTGCCCCAGAAATGAGCCAAGAGTCAACTGTAAATCTGGTTCTGAAAACTAGAAAACTGAGTTGGTCATGTCTAAAGCTAAAACACTCACATTGAGCAAGATACAAACTTTCTACTTAGCCGTTAAAAAGTTGAGAAGATTGATTTAGTTCCTTGGTGAGTTTCTGTTAGTCACATAGGCCTATACCTGCTGATCCAGACAGACTCTGACATTCACCTGACACCAGCAGCATAATAACACCTTGTTGTGCTAATAGTGTGTGTTATTGCCGCCGTACCCTGTAATCTCCTCGTTTTCTGACGTTGCAATGATTCAATATATTAAACTGGGCTTCACTGACGGCCTACTGTACGAGCAAACACAAATACTATGACACAAACGCTGAGCAGTGATCTCACCAGAGGCTGCTCCAGTCAACAACAGTCATTCATACTCACAAGGTATTGTTTTTTGTTCTGTTGCTCATACAATAAAGTCTCAAAATGATTTTCTCAGCAAAAAGCAACAAACCCCAAAAAACCCTCCATGCGTTGCCAAGATGAAAAAAAACACAAATGTTAGCAAGACAAATGTTAGCCAGCCATAGGTCAATTAAATGTGAGCCCTAAAGCAGTAGATGAATGAATCAAATGTGAGCTAGCTAAAAGGTTTTAGTCTTACCTTCAAAGTGATATATACTACTACTGGAGAGCTACAAAGCAAGAGTTGAAAGAAGCCATATAAACAGGTAACATTGAAGTACAATCACAGACCAGTATCAAGATAATGGAGACTTTCCTACGATCGACTGGAGTCTCAGGTTTTTCTTTCATGATTTTATTTGAGAATTCACCGTGAGCCGCCATGTCAGGTGTAGGTCTATGTCTAACAAAGCCAGACTTCCTCATATACAGGCGACTTTAGAAGAACACCTGAGATCGCGAGACCGTTTGATCGGTGTGGCCCCATCCTGTCTGGCTTAATGCTAATCCCACGGCACAAATTAGTGTACAAACTCAGCATTCCTCCAGAGGAAATATAAACAGAGAGATCTTTTATGGGGCTATAACAAGTATTTTCCTTCATAAAAGCGTGTCCAGTAAGTGTCCTAAGAAAAGAAAATGATACAAATAAAAAATGCTTCAAATCTGACCCTGTTCTATGATGTGAAGCAGGTCGTCGGTAGTCTGTGTAAAACTATTGGTCCAAGTGACCCACAAAATCTAATCTGATGGTGCTGTAGAAGCCAAGGGAGGGTAAAAAGTATTAATATTTTACTTTACCACACCTTTAAGTGAATATAACTAAAAGCAAAGACTTCCAATCAAATCAGACAGATCTTCACATATTGGAAAAAGCTGTGGTTTTGGACCCAGTAGTGCCTTTGGAAACATGTTTTGTCTACTGCATTTTACACACCTCATCACACTTGAGCCCGGAGTGAGTAATGATGGGCCGACTCGCCTGCGGCTCCAGGATGACACAAGTGGAAATGGATCAGGAAATGTAATGGAAGAAAGAGAAGAAGAAAGATGACACTGTTGGGTCGGAATAAGACAATGGTTCTCAAACTATGTTACGGGTACGATTGGTGGTACACAGGCTCTTTCTGGTGGTACTGAAATTGACCTGGATGTAAGTCTTTCACAGTTCAGTTCTTTCACATATTTCTACTTTGAATGATTTTACTAGTGAATGATTACTTTTTCAGTGTATATTTAGACCTGGTTTAGTCCTTCTTTAGACCTACACACCTGGTTAAGTCCTTGTAAAATCCTGAATGAAAGTTAATTTCTGGTTTATTCTGGGTTTACTGGTGTAGTCCATATTTAGTCTTCTTTCAGTTAAATAAAATTGTACTTAGAAAGACAAATAACATAACTTCAGATTAAATTGTAGTGAAATCTGGCTACCATACTAATACAAACGTCCGTTGTTTGTTCCTGTTTAGCTGAAGACCAAAACTGGGAGGAAAGTCTTTAACAAAGGCCCCACCTTGTAGAGTGTGCCAGAGAAAAACTAAATGCTAAAAAGTATGCAGCTGTAAACGTTGCTACTATTGTAAATGCCATTCAGTCTTCCCTAACAACTATACGTTAGGCCTCATCTTGTTTGTTTATGGTTAGCTGTAGCACAAAACCGTTGTAAATAATGATTTTAAAGTAACAAAAGATGAGCTATTTCAAAGATTGTAGGCCATTGGAATGCTCAAAAGATAGGAGGGTGTTTGGGTCAATCTGATTCCCCCGTGTTGCTGATGCTCCAGGGCCAACAATAAAGTTGCTGGTTTTGGCCATGGTTAGGGTGTTATATTGGTCCCTGTGTCTGGTTAGGGTTAGGGCCAGAATATCAACTGGTTAAGGTTAGGGTCAGGTCAATGGTTAGGGTGTTATATTGGTCCCTGTGTCTGGTTAGGGCCAGAATATCAACTGGTTAAGGTTAGGGTCAGGTCCACGGTTAGGGTGTTATTTTGGTCCCTGTGTCTGGTTAGGGCCAGAATATCAACTGGTTAAGGTTAAGGTCAGGTCCATGGTTAGGGTGCGAGTTTAGGGTGAAGGTTCATAGAAAAGATGGTCCTGGACCAACAACTACAATGTTGACCCTGGAACATCACCAACACGGCAAAACCAGATGGACCGGTATTTGGATACACATCACAAAATTAGTTAGACAAATCAATCTGGCAGCATACAATATTTGATTATGGCTGTCAACTGAAACCCTTAGCTCCTATAGGGAATTGAGCATGACCTATAGTCTATGATTAATGTTACATAATGATTAAGTTTAGTGGAATGTGGAAGTACATGTCCTGCTTTGACCTTCCTAATATGTATCAAAACAAAACAAAAAACTCCATGTATATGTCATTTCAGACCAGTATGGGTTGCCTACCCCTTGACCCTTTTAGAGAATGTCAGTATAAGGCCCAATTTCCTTCTCTACAGTGCTGTTTCTGCCACATTAAAAGGTGTAGGTCGTAAGACTCATAAAATTACAAACACTTGAAAATAACACTGTTTATGTGTTTTTGTATTATTGTTTGATAAAGAATCACTTTGTGACATATACCTTTTTCAGTGTGGGAACTAAGTGTGAATGTTATAAAAAGTATACCCCTTCCAAGTCTGCCAGGAGCAAGAGTTAATAAATAAATATTAAGAAGTAAATTTACTGGTTGTAAAAGCTGCCACTCATGAAACTCCACAGTGACCAAACCTGTAGTATAGCTTTGCAGGAGGAGGCTCATTAGTAAAGAAGGATGGGGGAGTGGGGGGTGCTTCCTGTCTCCATTCCTGCCTGCCCACATTGACTGCAGCACAAGAAGGGAATATTTGGGCGGACTGCTGCGGACCACATGACATTCTGAGTGCGCCTCTGCTCCACGCCGACTGATCTGCTCCCTCCTTCTTGGTTCCCGTCCCTCCCTCTCCTCCTCCCTTTCCTCCAGCCTTCAAAGCTTCGACATGTCATCTCCCACCACAAAAACAGAGGTGGGAAGACTCACTGGCGCTACCGCTGCCTCAGGGTGTCTGGCACTAAAGCTGCCTGCAAATACGGCGAGGGAAGGAAGGAGGAGTGAGGAGACAGAGCAAGAAGAGAGAAGGGAGCAGCTCAGTGTAGTCTTGTGTAGTAAAGTGTGCATCAAAGTGTGCCCAGAGCGGTTGTTAGGGTGAACTTTCAAAGTCCCAAACACAAAGCAGTCTTGCAACATCTGACTGAAGTTGAAGTATATACAAGTCACAAAAAGTTAGGGATATTGGACTTTTGGGTGAAATGACAAAATGCAAAATAGTTCTACCTAAATACCTTTGTTAAATGATAAAACGTGATATCACTGCGTCAGGAACATTTCTATATTGTCCATATATTTCACCAGAAAGTAAAACATACATACAAAAATTTACTAGTATACAAAAAGTTCAACTTAAAGAAAATAGTTTGGTTTTATTATGTTTGTAAATACAGCCTAAACCATAATGTTGAGTCAGTTTATTAAAGTAGTTCGATCAAAAAGTTCAATTATTTGTTGATACAAATTGATCATTCCATCATTTTTCTTGAGAACAATGAATGCCAGAATATGTATGTTTTTGTTTCAGTGTAGAAAAGGATCATGCAGAGAAAAAGAATGGAAAGAATCTTCAAGCTGTGTGGTCTGTCCCAGCGTTACGACCACAAAAACACAATGATAGCTCAACTGTTTGGACAAATAGGATCAATTGTACTTAGCTTAATGGGAAATGTATGGAGACCACAAGCCGATAATTGAATGTGTGATTGTGACGTCCCGTTTCTTTTTCAGCGACTGTAAAGACATACTGTGAATAAATTACCCCAGGGCCGACTGTTTGCAGGATGAATACCGCAGAATTTGCAGATTGATTTAAGGAGCAATTATGCACTTGGCTTTTTGAACCTTTGAGGCTTCGGTCGATTGGCTCTGCGACAAAGTAAGCAGTGCACATCTGACCGAAACAGGAACTTACCATGGGCTCTAGAGAGGGTGTCAGAGAAGCCACAAAAGCCTAGCAAACAAGAACATCAGTAACATGGGCCAATTACGGGCCGCAGGGGACCGGTGGTTCTGCCCTACGAGAGGCAACTAGACCGTGACAATGAGCAATTTATAACCAAAGTGAATCCTGCCTTCAATTATAATGGCGTTACACCATCATTCATGACTCATAAAGAAATCGGGCTAAATTTATCCACCCATCATGCATACATACAATCCCAAATATCTGACATATTATAAGGACATACAATACAATATTTGATTCATGTGTGACTAGTGCTGGAGAAATCGTTTTTTATTTTTACTAACACCTACGATCTGATTCAGTCGCCAACAGTTGTAAATCATGTCAATGACCTAGCATCTCTTCCTGCTTTGAATCCAAACAAAACAAAAAAACTGGACCAACCTGTCTCCGGAAATGATTAGTAAAACATCAAACTGAGGCTTAACTTACAGAGTTCAACATCAGGACAATGTGATTCCCCAATATCTATTTGATGAGAAGTTCTAGACCAACCTGACAATGGACATGGACCTAAATCAGAACCCTAGTGTGAGCATATGATTTCTGGGTTACATGCTGAAATTCTTAACTATTGAGTTGTTTTAAATGAATCATAATAATAATAATAATTGTTTTACTTTATCAAAACTCAAGAGTCAGTGAGATCCTAAATGAGTTGTTGTGGGGTGAATGAAGCTTCCTTGCAAGGATGAATGTCCCTGGAAGTCTCGGGTCAAAACCACAAATTGCTTTTAAACAGGTTTTTACAGAAAAAAAAGATGCAATACTAATGCAGACCTGGTGTTTTTGTAACTTTATGATCATCTATAGTCTATATATGAAGTCTATATTCTTTGTGTGCTATTATATATATATAACTGTAGAAGGAGAAATGTGACCAAAACAGTGAAAGTTTGCATAGAGCCTCTTTAAGATCTTTTATTCACAAAGAATTTAGCTAGAGAGAAATGAGGTAAATGATAAAATCTTCAATTACAAAATAAAACATAGACACACAGTTCAATACAGTAGTAAATTTAGCTTTACTAAACTCTATTGATAAAATTCTTGAGGCATCCTGACCTGATTTAGTTAAGCCGTTTTTATGTGAAGGTTAAAGGCTAGAGCTGATGCCCGTACTTTCTGCCTGTGAGCTAAATAAAACCACAATCATTACATAATCAATGGATGACTATAAATGACGAAAAGTAGTGTAATAATTAGTGTAAATAGTAGGACCATTTAAATGAAGCAAGCTGCAACACGTTTGATGGGTAATGTACTCAAGAGAAACATTGAGATTGAGTTGTAATCATTAAGTAATGTGGAATCCAGTGGTATATTCCCTGGGCCTTATCAAGGGCTGCTACCTGACATCACCTCCACAAGAGCGTGACCATCAACACACAACCTGCACGTGTGTGTGTGTGTGTGTGTGTGTGTACGAGGCTGGAGAATGCCTTTATCATGAATCCGTGATGACATCTCCTCTTTAGTCTGTTTACACTAGAACCCTCTCTGCGTTACAGTTGTGTAAAATTTGTCTATCGAGCGTGTCAAAGCACCTGCATTTCCTTACAACTAAAGTCAGCATGGCGGTGAAGATGCTCCCTGCAGATAGATAAGCCTAGATAGTGCCAAGCTCAAATCAACACGCTCTTTACAGAGAGTACCAGCCTGGAGCCCATTCAGTCTGTGTCTGCATGCAAAGACAGACAATGGTATTCCAATTCTCGGGGAGAGACTTGAAGAAGCCACATTGGAGAAACCACACAAAAAGGCCACAGGGCAGCAAACGAGAAAAACAACTCAAGGAACAAGAGTTAGCCTTTTAGTAAGTAAGTGTAGGGAATACTGTAAGGTTCAAGATCTCCTAGAACAAACTACTATTGTTTCATATGAGGCTTTGCCATACAACACCTATTCTTGTAGTGGGTATTTTTGTCAATGTGGTTGCCTGTCTCTAAGCGACTAGTCATTGTCCAAAGTGTACCCCACCTAGAACTCATAGTTGCTATGGATGTAAGTCTGGGGAGAGCTGGTCATCACGCTACCAGCTATTAGTAAAGAACAGTAGGACTTAGCGGAAGGTAGCTCACAAATAAATGAGTAAACAGTTGAGTAAACAGCTATTGATTTCATTTGCAAACAAACATAAACCAAACGTTACCTTTTCTGATGATATGGTTGTCATAGTTGTATGGAGGCTTTTCTAATCCAACTCTAAGAGACATAGAGAAGGCAAACATTACATTTTGTTTTATTTAGTTTATATGTACATCAGCATTAATCACAACAGAAAATATGCCTAGTACCAGATTATAGCTGGTCCCTTTCAGTGTGATATATTATCACATTGAAAATATACTCAAAGAAATATTATTACAATTATTTGTCTAAATGTTCAAAATCTGTGAAGTTAGACGAAATATATTTTTGGGTGTCTTTGGGGATTGTGGGGTTACCCTCATGGATGGATCCACGCTCACGTTGTTGGTAAATTATATTCAACCCAATTTGTTTGTTTGTTACTGATTTTCATTCACATTGCTCCTTATTTAGGCTGGTTTCAATTTAAGCCTTATTGTGAGAAGTTTTCCCACGGCACAGTGAAGAAGCATTTTTATAAAGATGTGAACAAGCCACAGACCTCTTTGTAGTGTCAAGTGTTTTCAGTTAAAATCATACTCACAGACCACATAAAATCCCATAATATATAACGAATTAAACCAGGCAAACCAGCAGTATGTCATAACCAAAAGGTCTGCACAGCTTTTTGAGGGCAAGTTAGAAAAGGCAGTTTTCTGTAGGGTTTATTTGTGGGTAAACAGTGACCCCTGGTGGATAGAAAGAATACTGAACTGTATCAAAAAGTACAATTATGCAAAAGTAAAGTAAGCAAACCGGCATGTACTGTCACTAAAACATATATATATATATATATATATATGCCATATAGGTCGGTTGTTATATGCAGCTCGATTGACTAACCAGCTGTTATAAATCTCTTAGCCGTGTGAATGGGACTCATTTGTACGCGTTAATCTAGATGGATCTAGATGGTGAAGAGATAGCAGGTTTAGTATTAGGGCTTAAAGCTGCTCTACAAGCCCATAATACGAGATGATATCAGGGCTGAACTCACCACATCTGCGGGGCTAATACATCCACACATCTGATAACGTGGTGATCTGTCAACAAGGGATTACTACTGCTACAATGGACTACAATGCAAGTTAGGGAGCGCCATCATGTGTTTGGCATATGTATAGGCCGCCAAAGCCAGTAAGACGCCCTAATAAAGTGGTAAATGTAAATCTGCGGCTCTGGGTGGGAACTATCACCTCTGGCGTCAACAATTCATTTGCCATGTTCACAGTCACAGTTTTTTGTATCGATTCTGATGATCCGGTTGACTAAATGAATGAAATCAGCTACCACCATTTCTGCTAATCTGCTGTTTAAATGCATATACCTAATAAAGTGGCTGGTGCATGTTATATTTTATAGTAAAATTAGATTGTCGTGCATTTCTGGAACAGCATCTTGAAGTTGTTTGCTGGAGAATAGAAGCCATGGTGGCTTTTATTATTTGTAACCACAATATAAATGAGACACAGATACCACGTACTGTGTGTGTCATGTACAATCACAGTTCACAGCAGTGATGATTACTGTGCAGCAGGAAGCAGAGCACAATGAGCTCCATGAGACAGTGGTTACATCGACAACTCACTTCTTATAAATGTTTAATATGAAGCACACATGGGAATATCTGATCTCTCAGAAAAACAGAACAGATGTAGTTTTGTTTGGCTTGCTTAGTGACTGTTCTTATTTACATACACAGTAGCAGCCAGATGACAGACACTTACATTACATTGACATGAGTAAACTTATGAATGAATTGTACTTTGAAGATGATATATATGTTTTAATTTTACTTGAGTAATATTTCAACTCTTACTTGACCAAGATTTTACAACTTGAGTATGAGTACTTTTACCCACCTCTGTATGTTATCTAGGTATGAAAATGTGAGACCTGTACACCTCCAGGTACATCACAGCTGACCCATCTCACCCTGGACATGGACTTTTTGACCCACCCCCCCTCAGGCAGGAGGCTACGGTCCATCCAGACCAGAACCTCTCACCATAAGAACAGTTTCTACCCCTCTGGACTCAACAATAACCCTAGCACTGTTACCACCACCACCTCTGTTTCAGTCATGTGACTCTGTTTCAGTCACATGACCCTCTGTTTCAGTCACATGACCCTCTGTTTCAGTCACATCACCCTCAGTTTCAGTCACATCACCCTCTGATTCAGTCACGTCACCCTCTGTTTCAGTCACATGACCTTCTGTTTCAGTCACATGACCATCTGTTTCAGTCACATGACCATCTGTTTCAGTCACATGACCTTCTGTTTCAGTCACATGACCCTCTGTTTCAGTCACATGACCATCTGTTTCAGTCACATCACCCTCTGTTTCAGTCACATGACCTTCTGTTTCAGTCACATGACCCTGTTCATTACCTGTCATATGTACATATTCATCTTTGTGATTAAGTGTTTAGTCTATAATGTATTTTTCACCACAGTGCCCATTTTATAACGCTCGCA
This sequence comes from Philypnodon macrostomus, assembly GCA_036025475.1. Lineage (NCBI taxonomy): Eukaryota > Metazoa > Chordata > Actinopteri > Gobiiformes > Eleotridae > Philypnodon > Philypnodon macrostomus. The sequence continues at coordinate 5,233 of JAVQKC010151996.1, read as the reverse complement.
TACTCCCGGCTGGTTTATGCTGCACTGACATTTATGTCTAATCTCTATCCATATCCATCTTCGTCATTTATTTTATTCTTTATTTATTGTGGTTAGACTAGTTTGTTTGATGTTTGCACCAAGTACCACAGCAATTTCCTAATGATGTGAACCTGTTACTGAAACCTTTCTGATTCTGATTTTGAATATTTGGAAATCTAGTTATGTTAGGTCTTAATTTACTTTTTTTTTGTCTGATTACAACAGAATAAAAAAACTCAGCTAACATTACGTTCAAAGTATTGTACTTAGTAGGATTACTAAGAGAGTAGTTCCTCAAGTTTTTCTTTGGTTTTTTTTTACTTTTACTGAGAAAAATAGTAGTAGTAGTATTTGGGTGAAATATTAAATTAACTGTAAAAAATAAATAAATAAAAAGCCATGAAATATAAAAACTACAGTATATGGCAGAACTACAGAGAGAGGTCAACATAAACCTAAATGAATCACGGTCAGTAAACAGTCCTAAAACCTTGTTTGTGTCCGGCCTGCGTCACACCACGTCCACGCTCTGTCTCCAGTCGTTACGCCAGCTCTTTGTGACTCAGATATTTCATATGTTAATTTATCTCTTGTGTTTCCTTTTGATTCCACTCTCCACGTTAGTCACACACACGCACTACAAAAAAGAACTATCTACATTAGTTCAAATGACTTGAATTCAGAATGTATGAATTTGAGTCGGACATGTTGTGCCACTTTGAAGAATCGCTTTATAGAAACTAGGAGGAAAAACTAATTTATAACAAAAAATAAATAATAATTAGTAAAAATCAGATTAATGTTGATTTAGACTAGATTTATTTACTCATTAGGTATAGATTATTTTACTGGTTTCAAGATAAAAAAAAAAATGGTTATATCAATCAAAATTATCTGCCGTTAAATAAAAAAATTGCACTTAAAATAGGCGGAAAATGTCTTGTTCCACTGACATATAATCTTGCTTGAAATGAGAGAAAAAATATTAACCCTAGTCAGAATTACATTGAAACAAGTCAAATAAAATCTAGTCAAAACAACATTCTGAATTCAAGTGAGTTTAACTAATCTAGATGTTTGTTTTTTTTTTGCAGTACACAAACACACACTCACATAAAGTACTGTTCAGACATAATTGCCTTTTGAGAGATAATTGCCGGCGGCTTTTCTTTCTCAGAAGCACCTGTGCTGGGATCAAAGCGTGTACAGCTTTGTTTCAAGTGCGTACATATTATTAAGTAATTGCCTCTCCAGAAATGTCTATAGCCACAGTGGTCAGTTGGTGCGATGGTATATCAAAACATTATGTGAGGAGCATCAAAGGCAGGCATTATCTCTCTCTTTTCTATAGGCAAAATCAAATGTATAAATTGTTTAGTACTCATAATATTGTAGCTGACCTCAAACCATTGGTATTATTATTACTAAAGGTCAAGCCTGCTTCATAAAAGGGGCAGCCAAGTCAACAGGCAACTAATGAAACTGTAGATCTTCAAAGGATGTATTTGCAAGTGTCTTTCAAGCACATGCTCTGTCATAACAAAGGGAGCCTGCAAATATATAGTTACTATAAAGTGTGCCAAATGTAAATATTTAGACTAACTTAATTTTGGGCACTAAAAGTAAATTAAGCTTTTGTCTTATATGGTGATTCATATGTGGAACAGCTTGTAAAAACAGAAAATAAATAATGTAATATGGTCTACACATAGGGACAATGTACTTTGGAGGAGGGGACTGTTTGGGGTTTGGAGGTATAAAAATGCCCCACACTTACAGAAGGCACAGTAAAGGAGCTGTTCTGGAGCAGGGTTTATCAAATGGATCTTTGGAAATTACAGCTTATCGTTGTCACAGTATGTGCTTTGGTGCAAACGTACGTGGGGATGTCCTTGGACGAGGATGGAGGATTGTCTACGGACTGGCAGGTAATATCAGTATTTCACATCAGGACAAAACACACAAGTATTTCTAACAAATATCTGATTTATGGTAGGACCCGTCCCTACACACAGGTTTGACGGAGGCAGTGGCCGCTTTGGTGAAAAGATCTAAAGCCCTTCGCTTCTATGGACTCATGGGCAAACGCTCAGGTTAACAATATTTACCAGTTACATTTCATTACCAATGCAGTTTCTATGAATAAACACTTTTCTTTTCAGGTGTTGGGAAACCCATCAAAGTGGAAAGAAGTAAGATTTTTATTCAATGCATTATTTTGCACTTTTTCCAACTGACAATAATGTAACTCTTCTTAGGGAAAGGCGAGATGTTTGTGGGGCTGATGGGAAGAAGCATATCTGACAGCGGTAAACAGGACAAATGATACAGAAGTCTGCTTTAATGATATTCAAAATATTAAATATGCAGCAATGATGAATAGAGTTATGTACAAACCTCAAGAAAATACAATCATGTTTTTGTTGTTGCAGACTCTTTGCCGAGAATTCGTCCTTCAGCGACAACTGTGTTCGATGTGGAAAAATCACACAAGCAAGGTTCAATTCCAGAACTATAAAACCTGAGTTTCTCTTTATTTCTTGTGCATTTTTGTGGGTTCATGGCTAACATCTGGTTTTATAATGTGGCAGGTTCTCAAGAAGAATGGGTCCAAATCATCTATTAATGAAGCTAAAAGAAGATATTATAATCTATACAATTTTACATCAACCAAAGAATGTTACCATACATAATACTAAATACACTCTGCTTAAACTTTCACGCTGTACAGAAATCATTTGAAATCACAAAAGCAACTAGCATCAAAACCACTTTATCAAGAACGAATAGTAACCGCCCGAAGATGCTGCAAAAACAACCATGATATCCTGCACAGCTGAGCGTAGCAACAGACTTGGTCAAAAGTTAAAAAAAATGAGCCGTATAAAAGAATTGAAAAAGAAACAATACTGTTGTTTTGACATTATTCAGTCGAGGCTACTTGTGGCTAGTTAGGCTAACGAGAGTTTATTATTGGGCAGCCCGAGTCCGTGCTCATGTGCCCTTCGGCGGGGTCCACTTCAGGGAGCTGGGGTCAATGGTTTTATTGCTGTTGCCTCTCTTGATCTCCTTTGCTTTCCACTCATCAATCAGGTCCTAGAAAGAGAGAACCAATATTAGATCTATTTCCATTTGGAACTAAAAGCGGGAGATGGGGACTGGAGTTTCTTCTTTGTGTATAAGGTGGTGTTTCCAGTTTGTGTCTATAGTCTCTGTATAATAATAATAAAGGTTATATTGACAGATCTCTTGCATTGTTGAACTGAATATCTCAGTAGTAACAGAACCTACCTGTCTCTTTAAGACCAAGTGCTTTCCCTTCCAGTACTTCAGCATCTGAAGAGACTGCAGGGTGCTGACAATGTCCACTGGATTCACTGCAGTTTCTTGGCTTATTTCTATAAAAAATCCCAAAAGATCCATTTGTATGTTTTTCAACATCATACAAGTCACTAAAAACACGTGTGTACCTTTTATGGAGATCTCCTTCCCTTGAAAGTTGCACATGTATCGCAGTAACACTTCCTTCCAGTAACTACGGTAACTGATGAGGCCCAGGTCAGACAGAGGTCTTTCTGGTGAACCTACCTTCTCTTCCACTTTGGACAGAAGATAACCTACACCACACACACGGCAGAATACTTATAAATGACAGTGACAAATGTAAACTAAATGTTAAATCAAAAATAAAATTGTATTATGATTGAAACTGAACTTAAAACTGTAGTCTATCTATCTGACCCTGTTCTATGATGTAAAGTAGGTAATCATTATAATTTCACTTTAGTCCCTCCCCCAGCCTCAACATGCAACATCAAATCAGCGTATGTGGGTTTTTAAGTGGTGTATTACCCCACACAAACTCGGATTTGATGTTGCAGTAAAGGCCGGGGGAGGGACTAAAGTGACTCGAATTCGACTATTACTGAAACTTTCATTTTATGACAATATTATTTTCACTTTTCTTTGACAGTTGCATGGAAGTTACCCACTATTCAGACTTAAGCGGATCACTGAAACTACATTCAACCACCCACAGACTCGTTCTCGGTCCCAACCCAGCAGCTGAGAATCACAATCAAAAGATGCAAAGCCAAACAGAAAAAAAACACATACTGAAGTCAATGAGCATCTTGCCAAAGCCCTGCCTCATGTACTGTGGCATCGTGAGGATACAAGACACATTGTAATTGAGGAATGAGTTCTTTTCCTGAAATGAGAAAAAAATATAAAAATTGGAAACTATAAAATACATAATAAGAGCTCATGCACTCGAGTTTACCTTTGAAAAGTAGCCGACTAAATGGCAGCCAGTGTTGTCAGCCTCCGTCATGACGTAAAAGAGAAAAGGCTCCACGTCATAATAAAGTGTTTTGTGGTCTAAGAAGAGTTTCGCAAGTAAGCACAGGTTCTGGCAGTAGATCTGGGAGAATTAAAAAAAAATAACCAAATACATAATAAAAAAAATCAATAAATAAATCTTTATATAAATTATAAAATCTACCTTATTCTTTTTTCCATCCACTTCAAAAACAGAGATTGAGCCCTTCCTGTACACCTCATCACCTGGAGGATGCTTCCACACGCACTTCGCCTAAAATGTACAAATATATACACTATTATTTCAACTTACATCCCATAAAAAAAATACAAAAAAATCAAATTCTCAACAAACTAAAGAGTTCATCACAAGCTTTTTATGACTCGCCATGTGTCGCCTGAGAATGGTTTGGCTCTTCATGTACTTGAGGCAGAATTCACAAACGTAAAGGCGGCCCAGACGTGCGTACTCCTCGGGGTAGGGCGAGTGGTACCAGGTGTCCAGCTCGTATCGACCAAAGAGGATGGTCTTTATCATGTTACTGCCCTCAGTGATCTGACCCTGAATACGCAACTTCTCCTGCAAAAAAAGGCGCAAAATAGCACATTTTGAAAGGTCAATATATTGAGATCCCAGTTTATACCGTTTTTTGATAATAATTCACTTTTTATTGACAAATATATCTTAATATATTGTTATCGGGCTTAAATAAAAACCTAAGCAGCAAAATAACAAAGTAGATATAAAGTCATTGAAAAAGCTATTTAATTCAATTGAATATACAGTGAAGAAAACAAGTATTTGAACACCTTGCTATTTTGCTATTTCTCCCACTTAGAAGTCATGGAGGGCTCTGGAATTTTCATCGTAGGTGCATGTCCACTGTGAGAG
>JAVQKC010151995.1:0-14010 GCA_036025475.1 Philypnodon macrostomus | reverse complement strand
CTTTCACCTTAACTGCACTCAAGAATCACTTTACCATGCATCGAGGTGAATTCCCCGATTTCTTTCAAAAAAATATTCAAATGTTAATTGTAGAGAAACATAAACACTATTTGTTTGTTGTTATTCAATGTATTCAAGCTTTTTTTTAGCTGCCATAACAACTAAGACTGGCCTTCAGAAAGATAATAGCAAAGGCCTCCATTTGAAGATGCTACAGCTCATTTCAAAGCATTGAGAGCGGTATGATTCAGACTGTGGCAGCAGAAGGGTGAAGGGGTTTCGAGGCTGGAGTTAGTGGAGATCATTATGTGGTTGCCATGTAGGGAATGTGACCACTAATCCACACCACTGAACCTAATAGCTGCTTCTTCTCAGAGGGTCTTTAGGGCCTCACCTCTGCCGCTGCGGCCCACAAAGCGCAGGTCATTGAAGCGGGCCACTTGGTTCTTCATCACACCTGATGCGTTCCGCAGCTCGGCTGAGTAGTTCTCATCATTTCCTGCCATCACCGTGACGACTGTGCCATCCTGGATGTCACCCAAGGCTACCACCTGCACTCAATAAGAGGAGAATACATATAAATATCAATAGGTCACAAGTTCACTAAAATCTATATACAAATTTAATAACACTAGTTCATTTACATTTAGAGATTGTAAAGCATTAATAATATATTATACTGAATTAACACAGATGTTAACAATTGTAGGTAAATGTACATAACATTCACATAAATAACTGAATGGTGTTGATAATTGAAGTAAAGCTTTGTAAATGTAAATGAACTGTTTATTGAGCATATTCCTCTAATGCTCTATAGTGTTACCAATATTTCAGTCTTTGATATTGTTCATTTGTATATATTGCGGTAATGTGTGAGGCTTGTTTTACATCCTAGCACCCTTCTCTAAATGTTGTTGATAAATGGATTTCATTTAAGTCTCCTGAAGCGTTTTTTGATGATGAATCTGATTAAAATCTCTCCTCAAACACTGTCTACAAAACAAAAGCACAGGCCTTGTGTTATCATTTAGATTCCTGGATGCAGATAAAAGAATATGAGTAGGCGCTACAAAGCCGCCATAATTACTGAGCTCTAGTAATAATACCAGTTAAATCCCACTTATATTTTAAAAACGTGTCACATTTGATTCACGGCCAGCACTGCAGCTACAAATTTTGGACTCTGGATTATGTCTTTGATGCAGATTTGAAATAATATGTGTCACACCATTATGAAAAGGCCTTTTACAGCACAGCATCATGGGAGTCGAAAATTGTCATGGTTAAAGCAATTAAGCCTTTGATACAAGAGAATTTTATTAACATTTGTATCTGTTTTATGAGCGTACAGTCTGTGAACTATAATTAAATAAGTTAAAAGTCTATATAAAAGTTAATTGGTTGATGGTTGTAAAATATAATAACAGTAATGAAGTTAAAACACATTCCACATACCATACAGTACCAAATACTTATATAGTGAAAAGCCTGCTAAAATGTACAATTCATGCTTGAATCAAATATCAATAATTGGCTACACAATTACATTCTAATTATGGAATCACGTTATTTAAAAAAATAATAACAATTAAAAATCGAAAAATGTAAATATCTTGACAGTTGTGGCCCTTTAAATGTCACATGCATTTGTTTATAAAATTATAAATTAAAAAAAAATAAAAAATTCCACCAGAACAATAAATTCAGTGGCATTAGGCTGCATTAGCATATCCTATAGTGTTAGTGTTTAATATCTGCTATTGATAAAGGTGCATCAAATGAAGAAGGGTATTTGTACAAGTACAAGACACAACGAACAGCCTGCTCTAAATATATTCGTTCTTTCACTTGCATATAGGCTATTTATGACAACATCTGAGATAATATTAGTGCTACTGACCTTAAAGGCTACAGGCAGTGTCTTGTTGCAGCGCCAGTGAGACGGCAGCACGGAGCACAGAAAGTTTGGGCTGTCTGTGCGCACCAGCTCTGCCGGGTGGTCCGCGATGATCTCTGCCATGCTGCGGTTCTCGTGCGGACGCAGCCTGGGCACCGCTGCTGCCGCGTCAGGCTGCCCGGCCACCGGCGAGCTCACATCGTTCATCTTCCCTGGGAGCGGCTGGAGGCTGTTGGACGGCGGGCTGAACCTCCGGCTGGCGCTGGGATCTACGGGAATGCGCATCACAACAGCGGGGGTTACCAAACGACAAGGCACTGTTGGCTATATCCAGCTGCGTGCTGCCTGTGTCTCTCACACACTGACTGTGGGGAGAGTGGAGCTCAGCGCGTGCAGAGTGTGCCAATGGAAAATGAGCGTTCAAACACTCCAACTTTTGTGGGGCTTTCAAATCTCCGACAAGAAAAATAACCAGCGATGATGTTTAAATGGCACGTTTAAAGTCCGTGCGCCATTACGCGGATTCAAATCAGGATATAAATAACATCAAATACAAGTCCGTGAGCGCAAAGGGCTATACAATTACAAAAAAGAGCCGCCGGAAAATGGAACAGTGGAGCCAGACGCTCAAAAAGTTTTTGTGCGTCTTCCTTGAATGAGAAGTCAAAGCGCTGCTCCAGGTGCGTCATTGAAGTCTTTGTGCCAAACTGAAAGGCTTTCTGAAAGCCCGCAGGCTATGTACACACAAAAAGTGTTCAAAGGCTTTGGACAATACTTAACACAGCTATTTATAACTTAGCGACGCGTAAAAAGTGGACATATCTCCGGGAAGCAGGCTACGCGAAAAGTTTCAGGGGTTAAAAAATGAGAGAGTGAAAAAAGAAAGAAGAAAAAAGTGACCGGTGAAGATGAAGGAGGCGGAAAAACGAATCCAGTTTTTGTAGCGGTTAGTGTTTGGAGGCCGGGGTTTCCCGTGCGCAGACTTTTTGTGGTTTATATAGCTCGAGCGCGTAGTAATTATTGCGCTGATGCGACTCCAACACGTGGTGCGTGGAGCCAGATCCATTCCCTCCGCCATAATCTATCACGCCTAGGTCCCATGTAACATCTATACATTCACCCTGTACGTACCGACATGTTCCCCTGGACCATCCGAGCGCTCCTAACTCTACTGCTCCTCATGTCCAGCCGTCAAAGCACACGCATGGTACTGTCCCGTGTAGTGTTACTGCAGCCCGCACTAGCAGCGAGTGAGAGGAGCAGGAGCGAGTGCGTCACCGGAGAGCGGTGAGTCAGTCGAGTAGAGTTTCAGCCGAGCGCAGGGGAGAGCTGTTGTGCAGGTGTACAGGTATTCTACTTTTCACACCGGCCGATTTATGGCCTTCCAGGACATGTGGCCGCTCTGGTGTTGTCACTGGACAGAGTCATTTGTCTTTTCAGCCGCAGACAACTGGCTGCACAGCGTTTCGAATAATTAAACCCAGGACAGACACCAGGGTAAATAGGTCAATAGGTTAATCAGTAAATTGTGAGCTTAGAAATAACTTGCAAATGCCATGAAGTAGCCAAAGCAGAAAAAACACACAAAAAACTGTATAATAGTGTTTCAATAAATGAAATATAACATTGAATCAAAAGTTCAGGGAAAAAAATTGCTAACTGAGCTGTGAACATAATATAAAGTAGGCTCTGTTTATTGTTACAGGTGGAAGGTGCTTGTTTAGTGCCTGAACAAACGATCTATGCAGATATACAAAAAATAGTTTACTGTTATTGATACAAAAAAAAAAACAGAAATAGTACTGTAATATGCTATAGCCAAAGACTAGTAGCCGGTTTCAGAAGCCTCAAACTATTCAGAGCAAGCACCATATCAGAATACAATGTGTAAACAAGTCTAAATTGTCTAAATCAGAAGTTTTAATTTCTATAAATATGAATTAATTTGGTGAATTTGTCTCGATTGAAACATGTGCCTGAATCAGTAAGGATTCAATGTTTATATTTTGATGTAATCTCAAAAACATTAGTATTTCAGTCTGAAGGTTAATGTATTTTAGTCAAGCCCCCCTCATGTCAACTGTAGAGGGCATCATCTCCCCTCTGTCAGCCCCACACTGGCTCCATATCCCAGCTTCATTACCAAAAACCTCCAGCCTTGGTCCTGATTACCCATCCCATCAAAGTGCCACATCACACAACATCAACATATGTGCCTTCTCTTTACCCGTTGCTACCAAACAACAGTTTTTATTGCACTGTGTATGTGTGACAAACGCCTTTGATAAATCCAAAATAAAAACGGTTATTTGGGTTCCCTTCAACTAAAAACGAATAAAGATGTGTATGTTTTACAATTCGATTACTGACTTGAAATCACTTTTTAGTGTTTTCAGAGTATGCAAGTATATGTGGGAGGGATACATACTATATAAAGTCAGAAAAGCACTGACACGCATCTGGCACCTCGTCATGTGGACTGGAAGAACTAAAAAAAAATCAAGTGATTGAGTTACACTTCCCCTCAACGTGCCCCAAACACCAGAAATATGGTTTGCATTGTCCAACTATTCGCAAAAGATCAACTAACAATTCACGGATGGATAAATGTGAATAGTAGTAATTAAATCTGTAATAGTGATAAACATGGCCTTGCAAGAACCGTGGCGCCGCTTATTCCACTTGAAGAGTTAGGTTTCAGTTGCAGACAATATCACTTTTTCACCACTGAGTAATGCAGAAAACATGTCAAATGCTGCAGGTAAAAAATTAAATAATAACAACCATTTAGGCCAATTTTATACCATCAATTTAATTCTGGGTATATATTGTTTTAAAAATGAAGTCGTCTGGATATGAGTGATCTGCATCCAAAGTGCAGGATAGAAATGGGACTTTTTAAACTAATCAGAGTAGAATTATTAGTAGCGGGTGGAAGACCTCTTGATTTCTAAACGCCGGCAGTAGTCGTGACTTCGACCTCGACAAGCTCAGAGCATCAAAGAGTGTCCCATCTGACTCCGCTTTGCCTTTTCACTTCCAGCATCTGCCTCACAGCTCCACTTTTGCTTGGGCTGTCTGTCACTTAGAGGTAGGGCGGCCTTGGTTTGATATCCACTGTTTGAAGTCGTCAAAATATAGGGGAAGCTATAGAATATAGGTATTATACTAATAAAATGTTCCACTTTACTCAATACTCACTAACAGTTACTACATCTACATCACTAATTTACAATTAATTAATCAATACGATCAATCAATGTTGGTTTACTTAAAACATATCATCTATAACTTTTAATGTCTGAAAGAAGTGAGACAAAAATATGATATATTGTTATTTTAAATTCTATGATTTGCTGATTCCTAAATGATCAATTGACTGATTTTCTTATAAATTACATTCAGTCTTGAAAATGTTACAGAAAAGGTTTCTATCTGTTCTCAACCAAAGGGAATGTCTTATAATATCGACCGACCTCAAGCTAAATGTAGGACTTCATGAATGCTTGTAATTCTAATAATTCTAAATCACTTTTTTGAGATGTTGTATAACACTTTGGTTAAATATATAAACTCTTAGGTCTAAGTAATTTAATGTCACATAAACTTAAAACTCACAAATAACAGTAAAATAAATATTTTGCCAAAGGTCTGACACTTGTATTGAAATTTTCAGGACATTTCCAACGTTGACCAAACTCCTCTCCTTTTCCAAGAAAGTGGCATTTTCAATTTCCAGATTTTTCATGACTGTATGAACCCTGTTATAACCTATCATGCAGAGTATTAGCAGACTTAATATTATGGAGTAATGAATCTAGCATAAAGCGACTCATTGACAGAGGCCTGCTGCACAGCTGGATCGTCTCTCTCAGCTCTGGTATCATTCATCTACTGTGTTACACTGGCTCCAAGTCACTGCACAGTAGGAGAAGTCACTACCACTGAAGAACCACACTATACCACATCCAGCAAGATGTGCCTTTTATGATTTATGGTAATATAGTATTTCGCTTTCTTTCTGCCACTTAGTTTCAATTATTTGTTTTCAATAAAAATCAAACTCAGCTGACATGCTTTGACGGCATTTTCCTGCCGAGATATCAAGCGTGTAATAAAAGTTTCTGGTCTTAATCCCACTTGGAATGACAAAGAGTGTGAACCATACATGTAGACACCAGTCATCAAACCAGTTTTACAGACTTTCTGCCTCCATTTGAATGCCAGTTTCCAAGCACCTTTTTCACACTTTGACAAATTCATAGTGACACATAAAGACAGAGGCTACCGTATCAAACTCTATCCAAACCATACTGACAGATCACGTGGACCAGGGAAAAGCCAGATTTTGAGCGCGCAGCTGAAAATGTATCTGTTACTATTATTTTGGAACCTGTATGGCCCTTACCTAGTTCCTTTGAATTAAAGTTAGCACAATTGTAAGACTTCTTCTAAGGTCAAAATGTAAGGATGTAGGATCTCAGGTGTTATCACATATATGGGACTGAGGAGATAGACACTTTTACATATAGATCCCCCCGTATCCCTAAGTTGTACCACTGATACACTCCCATCATTCAAAAGGAAAATATACACTTAGAAGTCAGGATTAAGACTCCATTTCACATTTTTCAAGACACTTAATTATAGCTTTCTAGAGGAGGCTTGAGACGAGGCCCAGACCTTTCAGTCTAACGGGATATTTCCATGTTTGGCAGACCACCAGGCAACATCTTTTGCCAGCTAACCAATCAGCAAACCAGCCAAAGATGCAGTCCACTCACCAATCACTAACCCAACCAACAAGACATATAGCCACAAAACTTGCCTGCAGGTACAGCACAAGCTGGTCGCTGGCCAACAAGGCATGTCAATTAGTAAACCAACTAGCCCAAAGCAGAAGTAGTGGCGGCAGTTATGGCGGTTATAACTGAGGAGGAGGATGACGATGGGCAGAAACCTTACTCCTTGTGACCTCATCAGCCCAATCTTACCGACTCACATCCACACGCTGATCCCAGATCACAGCAAAGCCCTTAATGACTGTTTGTCACTGAGCCCGTGACATCACTGTGAACCGTTAGGACAAGGACGGCACGTTTTGCGGTGTGTACGCACGTCTCTCTGGGCAACCAATTTTCATGGAGCGTGATTCATGTTTTGTGTTGGAAATGGAGACGGCAGGAGTTGCGGCGCCTATACAATTTAATGAATTTATTCATCAGTTGAATGTAGAAAACAGTTTGTATGATATTTCACTGTGCTCTGGAAATGGCAGAATGGAAAGAGATGGAGCCATGGAGGGGGCTGCTCACTGCTTGTGGCATAAGGGTAGTGAGGGAGGGAAAGGGGGGTACAAAGACAATTTCCTCTCTGCTCTTATTGCTCTGACTGTCTGCCGCCTACCGCCTTCATGGAGGTCCCTAATTGAGATCACTTGTACTTAAAAATAGGAACAAAAAAGGAACTTCTGTGGGCTGGGAGATGGCGAAGGAGAAAATAAAGCAGTAATATGTGACGAAGGCTGCCATTAAAGAGCCCCAATGATAGATCAGAGTGGCTGGGGCACAGAGCTTAGAGGCTCTCCCTGGCTGCCAGCGAGCCTTCAGATGTTGACGTGTCACACACCACCTGCTGTCACAGAGCAGTGTGTGTAAAACAGTTTCTATATGTGTGGGTATATGTGGCTCCAGCTTTGATGGGGTAGGGTGACAGTGCCCGGGGCTGGGGCCAAAAACACGCCAAAGCAAGGGGGATTTTAGTTTTTCCAGTTTTCTATGACGGTGTGGTATATTTTCAGAGTTTGTAACTGCAACAAAATATCTACATTTATTTGGCTGCTGCTCTCTATGCAGCCTTTGTGTCATTAGCTATGCTATTATTAGTCTTTCACTTTAATTCAGCTGTTCCACCAATCAAACCTACACTAACACAGCCTTTTCCCAGACTTTGTCCCTAAGGCGTGCTGCTTTTCCCTTCAAACCATCTATCACTCAATCACCTCTGATCGAGCTATTAATCAAACAATGCGACCTCTCCTTGGAGACCAGTTTGAAGTACTGGGCTGAGGGAAACGCAGCGTATCCAGGAGTGGTGCGGCACCACGGCTGGGAACAGGAACCCTGTAAAGAGCGTTTTTCTTGGACCGAGACCCTCTGTAGGTGCTAAAGACAATACAGACACTCGGGCTAGGCCAACATTCCACTTTACACTTTTCCCTTCCTCTGTGTATTTCACTGGTCTACTTCCCCTCTGCAAACTAGCCGGCTAGTATCAAAATATTTATAGTACATCTGCAAGACACGCTGTTCTCATGTATCCAGGGCTGTGTTCATTATGCAAGGTAAAACTAATACCAGATTTATTGGGCTAGATTTCTGTCTGTTCTGTCTTTCCGTGCAATAGATCGAGGATGATTTATGTGAGGTATGGAGGCACAGGCGAGATAAATAGAGTGACTACAGCAAGAGTCAAACAGGCAGCGGCCCAGACTAGAACTCACAGGGGGGCTATCGCCTATCACTCGCCCGTTTCCACCGCCGCCGTTTCAGGATGGAGGAGGTAGGCGGAGATGGACAGCGGCGGGGTGAGTGGGATGGATGTGTGTATTTGTGTCGGGACGTGGTGGAAGAATGGCCATGTGCAATGGGCCAAATCAATGCGAGGGGCAATACAATAACAAGATGGAGGGGAAAAGTCTCTCAGTGATGCACAATTGCACACAGATATAAACATTTAACCATAGATGCTGGAAATGTACTATATACGTTTTTGTCTTGGAACATTTGAATGTTTTAAATATACTATCTGTTTAAGTTGGCTGTGTTTCACGGAATGGACACTGTCCCCCTCAAATAGTGGAAGAAGAATTGCCTGACATTGACTATTTCTGGGGGGTTATCATCATCAGGACTGTCTAACAAGTCAGCCGATGTGTCCAGCTTAGAAACAAAAGCCAATCAGATAAACAGGAAATTCAATGGGCAGGCACAGCTCTGGGCGTGCATCGACCATAGGCTTCCAAAAGTTTGGATCTCTTGTGCTCCTTTTACCAATCACTTCCTGATCCCAGTCCAGCTACCTCTCATTCACAGTGAAGCCACGCCAAACACCCTCAGACTGAACTCCACAACCTGGAGCCATATGAATACCAAACTATTTAGATGTCCAAAAAGACCCAGCAACATTTAGTCCAACACTCCAGAGGCATATAGCTTGTCCCATTGGGTGTCTACTAAAAGTCAAGTGTGTAGTTATAAATGAAGTTAAGAGTGTCATCATTGATGAGGCTCACTCAAATAGGCCTGTGGTGAAAATCTTCAAGTCTGTAATTACACTCTGCCTATTAGGCTACTGGGCAGGAGTGACTCACAACAAGGTGGGGGTGAAACCAGGAGAAGGGAAAGGGATGAGGTTTACTTTTAATGGCTAGCTGCAATGTCCATCGACAATATCAATCCCAGTCATCTTTGGAGAGGGCCTCAGTGGAAGAAAACATCTAGATCGTTGGGAGAACATGATTAAGCAAAAGATAAATGAGTATTGTGTGATTCACTGCCCTATGACCTTATTTTTTCCACACACATTCAAAAGTCCCCGGTTATTCCAGGACAGGGCTGTTTCATCTCGTGTCGGCTCTTCCCTCTAGCTGCAACTCTAAAGACACCAAATTTATAGCGCCTAAATCGAGTCATGAACGGGAGACTTCTACAGTGCTAAGTCCCACTGGGAACATCAATTACATTGTGAAACACTGTCCTTCCAGTATACTTTATTCTGCGGTGTTGCATTTAGCACGCCTAAGTTCAACGTCACTTACAGTGCATTAGAAATCCCTTTCTGGCGTTGTTGGTATGTGGTCTCTGGCTGACAATTAAATTGTGCGCTCAAAATACGCTGTCACTCTGGAAGCATGAGATTTATGGTAAATAATTTCCTGAGAACTGATCATCTTAAACGTTTTAACTGGATTTAATGGCATCATAGATCATTCTGATATGTTCTCGCATCCTCTGGAGACACTAAACTGTCCCCAGTAGTTGCAGAACCCATTTACAGGCAATTAAAGAAGTTCAACATCTCCTAGCATGGCTATGTAGAAAACTCAAGCCTCTTCATGGTTTTTACTGTAATATTGTGGGAATTCTCACCAAACATCATTCAGGTTTGGGTCCTTTCCACTAGCCTCACAGTATAAAAACAAGCTCCTTTTTACTTTTAAGCTAAGTCCTGATGTTTTGTAAAAATGTGAAAAAGTTTGTGAAAAACACAGTATAACTTAATCATGTATAGGATAACATTATCAAAAGGGCACATGGATAAGTTGCATAAATAAACAAAAATGAATAATATAATACTGATAACTTTGTTTTTAACTGAAAGTCATCCATCTCACACCAGCAGCCTCTCCTTACAACCAGCTGCTGCAAAAAAGTAAATGGGACCAATTCACGTCCTTCTATACCAAGACCATATAATAAAATGTGAATTATGAAAGAAAGTAATTCCTTCAACTTAAACATGGTTATTTTAAAGAAACCATATACTCTTAGTGAACTCAATGTTTCAGGTTCTGCCAGTAAGTAAAGGTTTCAATCATAAAACAGGTAAAGAGAGGTAGACCCTGTAAACATTACAGCAGTATTTACATTGTGGGGGATTCTTTTTCATCAGTAATCGCCTCATGCTGTGATGCTGATGATTGGGTAATATTTATGATGGGCCCTTGGGGTGAGCTTCCCTCACAGGCTCTCTTTATGTCTATAAAATCTTAACTCTTTGCTTAACTACACTGCAGACAAAGAGCCATTAGAACCTGATTGCATGCTATAGTTTAAAGTGCGCCTCCACACTCCTTTAATGTACATGTGTATGTGGGTCATAAACCTATGGGATGTGTATAGTATAGTGTGTATACATTCTGTGTGTGTGTGAGTGTGCAGCAGTAAAGGGGCTGGCTCAGAGACTTTGGTTAACCAGACTATAATTTGGAGGCCCAGTGAAGACTCCCAGCAGCCTCTCACTGTTTGTTTACCAGAGAGACTGCTGCATCTGCAAGGTCCTGCAGGAAGGGCGTGTATTTCTGTCTGCCTATGTCTATGATCTACTATTCATATACAAGTCAAATATGCAAGAAATGTCAAATTTGGACCATAACATAACTGTTTTGTCAGTTCCATGTGATATATACCCTTGGTGCTTTAATTACCCATTCTTCATTCTTCCCCATACAATTTTAAGCTACAGTAAATCAAGGCTACAATATACACCTCTGCTTCTTGCTGAAATGTTATGAATAAAAAAACAAAGAATTACCCAAAACGCCCCTGCAGTAAAAAATGTTTGTCAGCAAAAACGCTCAGCTATTTTTGTTTGTGTCGAGACCAATTCCCTTGAGACTACACTGCTCCCTTTCTGTCCCATTTGGGCTTTTTTCCACCATTCCCCTCCCGAGCAGGACTAAAAAGAAAACAATGCAATTCAAAAGAGCGGAGCTCCTAGCCTGTCATTTAGCTGTAACTTTGAATTGCCTTTGCGCTCTGTGTGCTGTTTTCTTTCTCTCACACTTGCACACACACAAACAGAATTGTCACAGCATCCTAATATGCCATCTCAAGAGAGGAAGAAAGCCAGGTGGAGTGCCACTTTGAAAATATCACTCTAATAAAATATTCCTGCTCCTCTGGGATGCTCCTTTGCTCATTCAGCATCAGGAGAAGTGAAAACGCCTCTTATCGGGCTGGGTCCAAAAGAAAACAGAGAAACCTATTTCCTATGGGGAAAGACACAAAATAGAATGAAGAGCGCAACAGTTGACAGAAAACTTTTAAAATCGACAACAAAACAAGCTACAGACGTGTAAGAGGGCAGCTGTCAAAGTGAGTGACAGGATTCAGCGACAGAGTGAGTCTGCTCCAAAAAAGATCACATGCTGTATGTATATCCACTTTGATCAAACAGCTCAGCAATGGGTTGAGTAGATGCTCAGTGAGTAAAAGTTCTGCCTCAGAGTCACAAGACGGGGCTTTGAGTGGAACAGAATATAACTGTGGTATTTGGCTGATTTCTAACACTGCTGTACAAGCAGAAACAACTCAAAACTTTAGTTTTTGGGAACACACAAGACTCTGAACACGAGAATATCCTAGTTCTGAGAAATATACATAGTACTTTATGTTGTTTTTTTCATATTTAAAGTACTAAAAACTGATGTATAAGCAATATGATTAGAACATATACTTACATACAGTCAAATTTAAAAATGTCAGATTTAGCATAAAGAGCTGGAGCCCTATGTAAAGCTATCAAACAAGTAGCTGTCTTTCCACTGTCAAAGTTCAAAACTAACATCAGTGATGAAAACTACCTTATAGACAAGATAAACATTTACTAATACTTTTCTACCCATTTCTAAAATGTTAATGTCAATAGGATTTAATGCAGAGGATCCATGATGTTTATGATGTGTACATCATAAGGACCAGAGATAAAATGTTTGTATTTTCTTTCTCACCTTTTCTCTGGTGGCCACTTTACACAATACAAGCTGGTATGTCAAGCTTCCCTTTCTCCCCGGAGACTTGTCAATACCAGCTATACACCATTCAAGGTTCAAAGACTAGCATCTGACTACACACACTCTCCTCGTACCCTTTGTGTCTCAGAGGGGTGTTTAGTTTCACTGTCTGCATTTGAATCCAAGTATATACAGAAGTGTATGTGTGCCACAGGTGCTGTCGTGCTGCCCAGTAACTCTTTACTGATTACTGCGGTGACCAAAGTATTGCCACCCCATTGCGTTTGTCATCACCAGCCTTTTCCTGAAAGTGTGGGTGGGAGGGGAAGGACGCAGGGCAGGGATGAAGGGTGATGGTAAATGGCCGCCCCCACAGTGCCAGATGGGAGGTGGTTTGAAAGAGTCAAGTCTTGTGTTGCCCTGACTGGATGCCTCATACGCGCAAACCGATCCATCCTTTTGTATCTGATCTCTTTCTCGGTTTCGCCATACTCTGAGAAAAAAAATATTATTCACAGCCACCAAGCCCAAAATTAGACTTAGAAATAACACTAAGACTGCCATACAGATTCCCACCCCACCCCTCCCAGCCCAACAGCAACAAAGCGACCTTTGCTGGTGTTATTTTATTAAAAAATAGTTCTGCCTCATTAAACATGTGTGAACGCAGTGCCAATATTTATCTGTTTCACTTCGCTTCTCTTTTCTCTATTTATGTTTTTTTTTTTATTTCTGTCGTGTAAGCAGACATAACCAATTCTAGTAAAATACACTTTTTGCTGTATCCACGTGGAACGAGGCCTGGTGCATTCTCACAATGTAATTAAAAGTCAGAAAGTCTTATCAAGCTTTCCACCTAAATTTTAACATTACATTTCTCCCTGCCAATGAAATAACCATAAAAGAATATAAAGACAATTGCAAAACAGCGCAAAGCATAGTGTCTACATTTAGAATAGCTGCAATTATTGACTCATGACAGACTGGAAAAACTATGCTCGACCAAAGTAGTGACTGGACAAATCCATGGTAACAACATAAACATTAATGGCAGCTACAGGACAAACATGTAGCCAACATCAAATTACAAAAAATCATCTGTTAAATGTATAACTTTCATGTATATTAATGTACCTGAGCGTCATATAAAAAAGCCTGATCATATTTCAGGCTCTCATCATTTGCAGGCCCCTGTAAAAAGCCTGGTGTGGGCATTGCCGGATGGGTGGGCACTACTGCGATTTTCAGGTGTATTTGATCTGCTGTGTTCACACCTCAGCGCTGGCAGGGGGCCCGATGTGTGGGCAGGTAATTTGAGCAAATTAGGAGATGGGGCCTGTGTGCTATTAATGACAGCCCATCCCCTCCCACTCCACGTCCACCTATTGTTCCGCTGCTGTACGCACACACACCTTTCATTTCGGAGCACCCCCTGGTCCCATCTGCGCTTTGCCCTGTCTAAAGTGTGGAATGCACATGGGACGGGGGCAGGAGGACGGGGGAAGGAGGAGGAGGGGGGTATTGGTTCCAGGTGCCACTTTGAGTGAGAGCATTAATCAAGCCGACATATCTCCCTGTCACCTTTAACGCACCT
>JAVQKC010151989.1:0-19163 GCA_036025475.1 Philypnodon macrostomus | reverse complement strand
AAAATACCAGGGTGCAGTTGGATTTCAATAAGGTGTAAGTATTTCACAGGTGGTGAAATACTTATACAGATGAGTTTTGTATTGCACATGATATAGTATTGCACATACATGATACATACATTCAAATAGTGCATTGTTTTCATTAATTGTATTTCATATCTACATCTTACCAGCAGGGGACATTTGCCTATATATTATTATAAATCATTGTATTTCAATGCACAGGAGACAGTTTGAAAGTGGCTTTGAGAAAAATGTGTTTTCTATTAACTTAGTGCCATCTTCACAAATTTGAACTCAGTGGATAGCTGTCCTAATTGCCAGACATATTCAGAAACTTTCATATTTAGGCCTGCCTTCATTTGGCTTGAAGACATCTTTTTACTGTTATGATCCAGGAGAAGACACATCCTTCTGTTTGAGGAAGTATTGAACACATAATTGAACTAGTGCTAACATCAAAATAAATCAATAATAACAAGCTTATGTGTCATTTATATGTTAAAACTTTTAGTAACTTTACTTTTTTAAGGGAAATTAAATCTATTTCTCAAAATCTCAGAGGGACTTCACCCTTAATTGGTGAGAAATTTTCAGAAAGCCACATGTTGTATTTGTTTTTATATATATTCTTGTTTTACATTAGCTTTGCCCTTGCTTCATTTAACATTGTAATGTGTTTACCCATGTCACATACATATATTATTCCTAATGCAACAATGAAAATAAATTGTGCTCATATATCCAATACAGAAACCAACCAGCAGCTTGAATTTTTGCATCTCAAATCAAATTAAACAACTCACTATGATTTACTGTATGGGTTTCTGTTGAATATTGTGGCCAAATGTTTAGGGTTATGACAGAGGAGTGTGCCTGATTAACAAACACAGAACAACAGCAGTGCCAAGTCGCTGGCTAAATATAAGTGTGTCCAAGGCACGTCTCTGCTTAATAGGGCTAGACGAAGAAAATCTGTCATCTGTCTGCAATCTCGAAGCAAAAGCACCAGCAGTGTGTATGTGCAATAGTTTTGCGCCGCGCCGCCTTTTTTAATACAAGCAATTTTTACTGTGCCTAAAGATTTAGCATCTACATCGTCTGAAAAGCTGAAAAACACTGTCAAGTTAATTTAATGGTTAAGGGTTTCCAAACTGATATAAAAAGTTGCTGATAGTAGTCTTGGTCAATCCCTAAATAACTTTTAATTACTCGTCTGCAGGAGGAAGACTTGTAGCCCTAGTTTTACTGTCTGTGCAATTCATCTTGAGACACAAAACAAAGTGGGGCTTGTGTGCAACCAAAATAAATGGAACAAAAAGGCGGACTTAAGTGTGTTTCTTTCTTGCTTTATCTAAAGGTGGCCCAGACATACACAGTGAAGCAGTTTGTGTTCCTGTCTGCCTCCACATGGTGCTGCTGACCACAAAGGGACTATTGATTTTGTCCGGCGGCAACGTCTTTGTGGCACTGCTGCCCAAATGTTCTCGGACAGTGATAGCATGCTGATAGCTAATGGCACTAATGCACTTTTTTGGTAAAAAACTGAAATACACTTTTGGGTTGAGAGTGCCGAAGTATGAAACATGCTTCATTGTCTACTAATAGCAGGGAATGTATCCAGAATATATAGAGATTTTGAGAACTATATAAATCACTGCTTGGTTTGCACTCAGTTAAACACTTTTAAAAAATGTTAATGTATGCTTTAGTGATCCTTCTCTGTGGTTATATAATAAGGAGACAGAACAAATACTTTCTGCAATGTATATTTAGCTAAATTATGGATTGCTTAATGAAACAATTCTATTTATAATTGTGCTAAGGCAGTACACCAATTATTATTTTTAATTACTAATATAAAAGATGGGATATGGTAAGCCATTTAAACTAGCCAACTGCTTCAATCAAATCATCTCTTCAACAAGCACCATGACACCCGGCTTAGTTCTTAGTACTGATTTTCTGATTTTGCTACACACACACATGCACGCGCACACACACACACACACACACACACACACACACACACATATATAAAATATTTTAGCATTTTTAATAGTATAATAAATATGCTAACATGACATCTGGTAGTCAGCTAACATTGTCAGTTGAGTAGCCTATTACTAAGCCCTGACACGTGCAAATAATTCATGACTGTGACCCATTTCATGCAAAGCAGTAGTTCTCCAGAAATACCTGTTGAATCCGGTTGATGCGCCTCTCGTCAGTCTCAGCGATATACAGTGTGCCCAGGTGGGACATAGTGATGGCTTTGGCTGCCTCCAGCGTGGCCCGCACCGCTGCCCTGCTCACCAGATGATGGTCTATACCTGGGACCTGACAGTGGATGGGACGTCCTGCTACGATACGCACATGGAGGCTTTCAGACACCTATAATAAATGTGATTAATAAAAACACATATTAGCTTTGGAGCAGAGAGGATCTGAGTAAACAGATATTTGCTCTAATTATTCTCATACAGTTAACTTAAGCCTGCCTCATCTAATGACTCATTAAGTTTTTATAACACATATCAAAACACTGGCAAGCCGTTAATTTTAAAATCATGGGCAGAACCTGAGTGACGTCTTTAAAAACAGCCTTTGCCAAAGCTGTTGATAGCATCTTATTCTTTTAACAAGCCACTCTTTTATGTTCCCAGACAGACTTGCTTTCTTTTCAATGTACCTCCTGTGACAGCCCTGCAATTTATATGAAATATTTTATAATTCATTTTTTTCCCTCCGCTACATGCACTGCCCAAGCCCCAGTCTAAAAAAGTTATGGAAAATTAGATGTTATTTTTTACCTAGCCAGTATACAATGGTTTGTTGGTTAGTGTTAGAGGTGGGAGATATGGAAATAAATATTAAAAAAATGTGATATGAAGTTATGAGAATCAGCTTAATCTGGGAAGATCGTTTGAATGGTGATACAGTGCATTAATTTATCCTCAGCTCTTCACTGTCATTTTTACTGTAACAATGCCAGTATTCATATTCATAAAAAAAAGTAATATTAAGTTGATGTACACTGGATTTGCAGTTAAAAAGTTAAAAAGGTAATATTATATTTTTTACCATATCGCCCACCGTTAGTTAGTGTGTAAGAAAAAAAGATACTTAACTATAAAATTCCTGACATATTAAGTATAGTTGATATTATATTCACATTTAGTCCAGATCTGTGGACGATATTATTACGTGTGCCAATGCCTTGTTGCTGGTATGTGCTCTCAAAATGGTTCCTAGTTACCTGTAGGACAATGTTATTGTCCAGGATGTACAGTGAGTTGTCCAATGGGTTAATAGCCAGGTCTGTTGGCCATTCAAGCCGCACCTATTGGACACAAATACAAACCATAAGACTTACAAACACAAAAAAGTGTCTATCACACTGCAAGGGTCAGTAACAGGTGATACAAAATAATATCTTCCTAATAACATAACATTAGGCAGCCTGACCCTCCCTGTTCATGCAAAGGTCAGCAGTGGGCAGAAGCCTTCCTCGTATTTATTCAAGTCTCATGCTGGCTCACCTCGGCAGTCTTCCAAATGTCACCCAATAACCGTGATCGGCCGCTGTCTCAAATAGCATGCCGGCCGGTAATACTGAGGGGGGGGGTCAAAGGTACACAAACCCACTCTATAGCGCACACACATACAAACAGTAGTGTTCAAAGCATGCTACAAAGACAGCATGGTGCGCTTGAGGGATCGTCCAGGTGATTGATGACTGTGAGGATAGATTGGTAAATAAATGGATCATGTTAAATTGCCACTGACATGTCCAATTATAGGCTCTGTCAAATGAGAGAAGAGGGTTCACTCTGAAATCCCATTTTAGGAGCAAGAGAGAGATTCATCAAGCAGGACTCAAGTCTGTCCTCAGCCTAAAAGGACACCCATCAAATCCCCCCTGTTCATGATATTGAACTTTCTTGAGATGGCAGGCGATCACTTTTAGAAGTTAAGTCAGGTCGTACAAGGAGCTGGGGGACAGCTGAATCAAACAGACTAAACCATCTCTCTGCTGTTCGTTTTGCATAAATTACTACATTGATGTCTGCCTTGTGGTGACTACAGAAATTTTCATCAATATTGACAGCGTATTGAGGTCATGGCAGTTCACAAGAAAGGGGTGAATCCAAGGGGAGGCGATAGTACGGTTGGTAAAGGACAATGACAAACAAATGGATGCTTTGCAAGGTAACACTGGCCCCTTTAAAGACATGCTATAGCCCCTGTGGGAATTCACCTGGGCTGAACACGCATATTCACACTCACAGACACAAGCACACACACACTCGTATCCTTATGTGTGGGCAGAGATCCCTCCATAGAGCCAGCAGTTCATCTATAATTCAGTCACTGCTCTAATAGGCCTGATATAAGTCAGCACTATGATCTGAAGCCTGGCTGATCAAATCAGTGCAGTAGCTGCCTTTGGTCTTCAGACTAGCGCCATATACACACATAAACCCATTAAAAGTCAAAAAGATTCCCAAGTTTGAAGTTGAATAAGTCAAATTGGCAAAACAAATACCATTAGAAAAACTGTGCGCAAGCAAACACCCGTTGTTTGAGATCAGTCACCTTTTTATTTAATTACGCCAAATTAATCGACCCAGAACACATGCAAGGACTTTAGCCCTACATTTTTACATAAGCCTATTAGGGAGATCTATGTGGCTCTCGCTCTCATCCTGTCACTTAAACAGCGCTGCATTATGAGCTTACCTGGCTAATGTCCATGCGCGCATCGCAGCTCAGCGGCTGTGTTGACATCAGTCCATTTGAGCCAATCACAGTAGAGAGTAAGCCCCTTTCGTTAATCTTCTGGATCGTGGTGCCATCAACGAAGTAGACAACACCTCTTTTATCCACAGCAATGCCTAAAAGTGGCAAAAAGAGAGAAGCAAAATGAGTTTCGAAGATGACAGAAGCAGCAAGTCGAGGTAATAAACAGAAACAGAAAAACAGAGTACAGGGGACAGAGTATGAGATGCAGAGGAGTAAAGTGGAGAGGGTTTTGGAGAGGCATCCAACTCAGTTAGACATTCAGCTCAGCATGCGGCTGTCTTATCAAAGGCACTGCACCACAGAAATGTAATTATATTTCCATTCCCGAGCCCACTAAAGGGATTAGAACAATGCAACTGGAGGAAGAAGTTATTTGTCACATTACATGCAGGCAGGGTGCCGCAGTGAACTTTTGACATTTGATGCAGCTAATGTGCCTTCGTCTACACATTAAGCACACAGCTGAACCCATACGTCTTCATGCTTCTGATAGTGTTTTAAAGCCAAGGAAGTTTGGGATGTTAGATGGGAAGTGGGGGCCTAATTCTGTTATAGTTCTTTGGTTTGACGCAAAAGATCTGGCAACTGGCCAGACAGGCGGGTTTCAGGGTGACTCCATCACTTTACTGAGCTGAAGTAGATAATTGTTTCCTCAGGAGCTGGAACATTACTGTCTCTTGCCAACATCACATGTTTTCATTAGTTTTTTCCTGCTTAATTATATCGGCGATATTATGACGATTTGTCATGGTTTGGGGGCGGGGCCTCTTAATTGCTCGTTAACAATATAAAAACCCTTATAAGTCTGATTAAGGTGCCCCGTTGGTGCCAGTTGTGGCAGACGTATGGGGCCGTTTCGCCGATGTAAGGGACACAGCACAGGCCTAGTTTAATTTAGTAATTTGTGGTCAGTTTATTGGCACAACATAAAATTAAAAAGATATATCTGTTTCATATAAACTATACTATGCAGACACTGATACCTGGAAAGAGGTTTGGATGTAGAGCACTATTTTATATAGAGGTTTTGGCTTGATTGGCAAAGGCTTTGTTTGCTTTGTGTTACTGTTGCCAGGAATGTCGGTTAGCTCTTGCAGATGACACTGTGGCATTAGATGAACTGCCTGAGCCCCATCTTATTATAAGGGACTTAGCTGTTTAACTACAAGCCTGGGTGCAGTCATTTAATTGATCGGCACAGACACAACCCATATAGTGAGCATGTAGGTAGTGAAGCAACAGCCAGTCCTAAAGGTCAGAGTGGACTGTAAATCTTTTGAAATGGATGAGGAGAGACCTTCATGGCCGCCTCATCTCCATACAGAGAATAGCCCTCAGACTCAACTCCAATATTATGCCATGACTTTACCCTCACCTCTCATAGACTGCGTGCCTCCAATTCACCTTGATTGCTTTCACTTAGCATCTGCAACAATAAGCCATATTTCATCATTTCTACCTGCCAGCCTTAATGCATCTGGTTCGCTCTGCCATTTAAAAATACATTCTGTTTATGGTTTACCGCGAAGTACTGTCAAATTTATGTATATACCCTTTTACCACAACCATGACTCACCGGGCTAAATGGAGACAAAGACTGTACAGTACAATAAATCCATAGGTGGAGGGGTTAAGCAAGAGAAGCAGTAAAAAGCAAAAACCCCAATTGAGTGTTTCCAAAGTTTGACTTCACTATGTTAAAGCTAAAATGAACTTTATGTTTCAACTGGATATAAATCCTGTATTTAAACTACTAAGCAATGACAAGCGATCTTTAAGAGCATCCTGGCAGTGAATAACCTAAATGTGTACACTAAAAAACAAAATGCAGAAGAAGATGTACCATAAGACATTACCTTAACTTACATAGACAAAACTATAAAACAATGAACCAAACGTCAGTCTCAGCAGCCATAGCAGCAGAAAGTTAATCATGTTTATTGACATTAGCACAACAGAGTTTCTCCACTCAAACTGTGTCTGATTGGATTTTATGGGGATGTATACAAGTATCTATCGCCTAGCTCCGGCTACAGTGTTTTTCCCAAGGCAGCTGTAAGTCTCACCCTCCTTGACACACAACACATGATTACATTCAGCCTATGCGCACACACACACGCACACTGCAATGTTGTGCCAACTCGACTAGACACACAAACATCCTCAAAGAGAGCAACCCTGGGTCGACCCTGCAAGTCATAAATCGTGCAGGTGCGGGAGGGCCAGGGTCACTGTGTTTCCTCCAGAGGCCAGAAGGTGAACTGCATGTCTCCCTCCCGTGGCCCCTTCATCATCCCCGTGACACAGACAGATTACAACACCACCCACGCAGCATCCCATCACACCCCCCTGTGCCCTCCCCCAACACCCTCAACAACACCATCACTTTCTCCTGCTGTTTTTACTTAGTATGAACTTCTGTCTCTGTTCACATTTGAATCTCTAGTATGTTTTATCCCTTATATTTGTATTACAGGGATTATTCTCAAAATAAACTAACCACAAACAGTTATATTTGACCTGAGGGTGAAATTACAGAATAATCTTAAACTGCAATATAACTTAGCTACTCTATTACCTGATTCTATTTAAATACCCCACTTTCATGATATACTGTTGCATGAACATTTTAAACATTTTAAATCTTACTTGAAAGTCACATAACCCTAAGTTTTTGTGAATTGTATAATATGCTTTTGTGGTACACTCTCCGCAGGGTTAACAAAGGCATACCTCATTCTTCTATTTTGAAAACAGAAATCTCATCTTCTACATCACTGTTGAATATATTACAGCATTACTTTCTCATTTCTCATGTTGGATGACACAGGACTTATTGTCATGGAAACCATAGCTTTTTGTTGCCAATGAATAAAGGAGGGGAATTGAAACAGTCTGTCTCATTGTATTATAAAGTTCTAACGACATTTCAACACGGCCTTGAAGACTTCAAAGTACCGCTCAATACTCAAGCTGTATGTTTTTCTGTCTGACCACGCTGCAACATAACCTTTATTTCCCCAATAAGAAGTGAAAAAAATAAAAGGAAATCTAAAAAAAAGATCTTCAAAGTGACTTAAAACTGGTTTGGCTGGCTTTTTATACTTTGTTTCATGAGTGACAGGAGATTATTTTTAGGCTTGTAGAAGTAATTTTTCATATTGCCAAAGTTCTAAATAAATCAAAGAGGAAAATATTTTAAATAGTTTCTATGAGTTAAAAAAAAATCAAGCTTGTTTTTCTTTGCTGTGTTGCTTATTTTTGCTTCACACTCTGTCCACTGTAAGGTGCTAATCAAATCGCTGACCTCTGACCTCTTGATAATGCGTGGGCTCTTCTGCCTTTCTTCAGTCTATCTTCTCTCTCTTTCTTCCTGCTCCTGGCCTCTCTCGCTGTCACCTGGCATTATGCATAAGGGATGCGTCTACCCCACAGAGCAGCCTCAATTTCACCACATTTTCCTTTTCACTGTAGCACTATCCATGGATCCATCTTATTCCTTTCACTTTCCCATCTATTCCTCCTCCAGCACTTTTTGCTCTAAACCTGTCCTGGCTCTTGGAGCTCATAAATCCTGCACAAGGACATGACAATGCAGCAGGACTCTCTGTGTGTTGCAATTTTTGTCCCTATATCTTGGGGAAATTTTGACTTGTTTTCTAATGAATTTAACTCTACATCGTATAACAGCTTTTGTTTATGCTTGCATTTTCACACAAATATACTACTGCCAAAGTTTTGTAGAATTATTATTGAATATTTTACATACAAATGATTCCTTACAATAACAACAAAAGGTCTAAATGTTATTGGAAACAATTGTAGAGTTAAAATGTTTTCCTAATTTTCTAAAATATTTTTTACAATTTTGGACATTTCACTTTCAAGGGAGTGTCCCACAGTTTTTTGAGCAGCAGCAGCAGCCTGCAGTCTGATGAACAGATGTCTTTAAAAGAGTGGACTGGTTTGTAAAGAGTCCTTCTAAATGAAATGAGGCGTTGTTATTTTAGATTAGACTTTCCGTGATGTCTCACCCTTTCTTGTTGTTAAAACAAAATTTCGAATTGCTGAACCACTTTTTCATCCTGATCCACAAGTTAAGACCCACTACAGTAGGACATAATTATTTTCTTTCTCTCCTCTGCCTTGGAGAAATATTCTCTCACACTTCTATTGTATCCACTGTGTTTCCTCCATTTCCTCCATTATTTCTTGCTTTTATTTGTGCTCTTTGATACCCTCAGCGTGCAATGCCCAGGATGTGTGCATCTTCGCACAAATAACTGCCAATCTATTATGAACAATAGCGTCAACACTGACTGACTTTCTGATCCGCACAAAAGCAGAACAATGAGGAACAACTGGCTATTACCACTGTGTATTGGTAAAAGGATTAAAGCCAGTTTGCATGTATTTGACCATGTTTATTGAGAAGGCTGGAGATTAGTTCACATTCTCATTGTCGGGAGCTGGATTTGCTAGAGCTTTGTACTTTGTTGGGAGGAATTTACTGCCCCTCTGCGCTGCCCATGGACACTCACAAGACATCAAAAGATTCACCGCTTCTCTGTGGACGGACCTGGCGCTCTGATACTGGTGTTTAGAAGTTGGCAGGCGCAGCAGAGGAAAAAATAATTGAGATAAATCTGCTGCTCCGCTGGGAGATGGACGTTTGGCTAAAGTTGGGGAGTGGATTTTATCATGAAAGAAAAATGAATTAGGCTTGAGTCGCACTGACCTTGATGAACAAAGGGAGGGAGATACGAGCGAGGCGATCATATGATGCCTTTTTATTCAGTTAAGATGTAGGTGGAAAGAGTCAGAAATATGTCTTGAAATAAGGTGAGACACGGAGAGATGAGGTGATAAGAAAGAGAAAAAGTGATGAGGGATAGTCTGGATTCAGCATTACAGGCCAATCACTCCCAATCAAAGAATCTCTTTGTTCACTGTCCTTGTCAAAGGAATATCCGTTATAATGGCCCCCTGTGGCAATGCAATACAATCCAATCTGATTAAAGCGTTGGAGTGGGGTCTCGCCGAGCATCAGTGTTGATTACAGCTATTTGAAAAATGGGAGCCGGGATTTTCCAAGTTAAGAGTTAGAGATGAGGTGAAAAGGTGTGAGGTGAGGCATTAGGTTAGTAACTGTATTACATCAGCACAGACTTTAGATCAATATTAAAGATCCAAATTACTAGATATGGATTTTCTACTGGATATTATAAGACATTATTGCCACAATTATGAAGAAGCAAAATTACTAAACAACACTGTAATGGTTTTTCAGTGTTACATACAAACCATAATCAGCTGAGAGGAAGCAAAGAGACAGGAGATGTGTGGCATGAGTCCTGTCTCACGAAGTAAAGGTCCATCACTTTCAAACCTATTTCCAACAAAAATATTCTTATCGACCAATGATCAGAGTTATTTTAAAACAGACAGGCTTTATGCAAATGAAGTAGTGTAATACAAGGTTGTTGGCCTACAGTAACATCAGGATTTGTTGTATGTGTCAATGCACCTTACTATGACAGAAAGTCAACTGTCTGCTGTTGTTCAGGCTTTCTTTATACATCCATGCTTCAGTGTTGACTCTGTAGCTGCCAAAAAGCCGCCCGCGTGGATGAAAGCTAGAGGAATTGTAAAAATGTATATAAAACAAACACTCCATTGTCTGTCACAGTGTGAAGCGAGTATTTGAGAGGTAAAGCAGCACCGAGTGTGCAAAAGAAGACGATTATATGATGTTTTTTGTGGAGGAGAAAGTGTAATATGTGCATGCAGGGGACTTTTATTTTTACCTAAAATAAAACTCTTGCGCCTACACAATGCAATGCACACACACATAGAATTGTCAGCAACCGGGGGGAATAAGCCAGAGCCTGCCTTCCAATATTCCCTTCAGTCACAGCAGGCGTTAATGATATGGACTGGCATCTAAACCACGCTGGCTCCACTTGATTATAGCCTGTGGTACTTGTGTACAAAGCAACAGTGTGTGATTGACAAGTGAATGTAGATAGATGGACAGTTTACCCGGCCCAAACTGACCCCACTTTCTCTTTCCATAAATAAAGTCAAACTTTACCATTTTAGCCTTTATAGCTAAAGCTGCGTCTACATGTATAGAAGTGAAGGTTATCTTGCTAAGACTAACAAACCAACAAATCAACCAAACTAACTTTCTAGACATTTCACAAAGTGAATACAGAATCACTCAGACATGGGTAAATTAAACTAATGGCCAGGTATGTTTCTTTAATCTATTGAGGCTCTACCCCCTTCTGTTCCGTTCACAGAGTAGGAACGAGGAACCACTGTTTTTAAAATCTGCCAAAGTCTGCCTTTAGAGCAGGGTCTTTCCAGACCAACACAGAAACCATTAGGTTCAAATACACTCATCATGGTGGTGGTGATTAAAAACGAACTGTGCAAAAGAACCAATAAAAACAAGTTGAGTTAGCATAAGACCCCATTAAATAAGATTAGCAGCAATGGACCAAAATGTTCTGTCCTCACTCCTGAACCCTCTGCTAAACAGTGGTCTATAGTTTTACATGTTACTTTGTGCCAATGCCAGCTCTGATTAAAATGACACTGATTAAACTCTGATTAAAACTCCTATCACAATTGAACTAAGGTAAATACCTCTGTTATGTGCATTGCTAACTACAGAATTTCATAATTTGGTTTTGAGAATGCAATGCACACTTCGTATGCAAAAAAGTAGAGTGTGTGTGCGGTGAAGTGGCTAGGAGAAAAGATAAGGCATGGCAGTTAATCACATTGTGTGCATATGCAAATATAGAGCGGATAAATCTGAACGTCTGCAGATGAGAAATTCACACTCCCACACACACAAGTTTCATGAAGACACAGAGCTGCTGCCGGTGAGCATTAAAGAAGTTAGTCTCTGCACTGGGCCACACACATGTTCACATGTGCAAATGTACAGTGCATTCACATGTACAGGGTAACTGTAAAATGTGTCCTTCTGTATTAGCTTGAAGAGCTCTGTCTTTGTAATACTTAGTAATAGACTTACGATTTCTAGTTTCCATGACATTAAACAGAATATCAGCAGTAAATGTGTTAATGTACAGAAGAATTGGTTAATATTGCAAACTAGCCACATCTGATGTGAACACGGAACCCCTCTATTTCGAACAGTTTTATCTGAAATGCAGTATTTTGTTTTTTAATTTGTTGTATTAGTTTTATAATATTTTGCATAATTGGTCCTTATTTAGTTTTACATCTATACTTTAATTCATTAATTAACTGGCTGGAATTTCAACAACTTTACAGTCACCAGACTGACACTCTTCCCCCTTTACTGAGAATCTGCAACAATCAGACCAACACTGTAAATTCTATTACAAAACTTATCATAAAATCAAAATACTATTGTATATAGGTACAGAAGATCTCTAAAGTGATTTTTTTCAAAATGTTGATAATCTGTTGGCTGGGTTTGAAGCTGCTCATGCTACGATAAATCAAGGCCTCTATACATTGAGTGCTTCTCTGTGATGTATGACATGCACGGAGCTGAACTGCACTCTGCACTACAAGTGGTGTTTTCTATAGGCCATAATTCCCCCAATCAAACACTTATCATCAATCAATGTACAAGATAAAACTATTATGGAGGATGGGTGTGTACTTCTGCTAGAGCTTTGGTAAGCAGAAATAATTCATGCTTCTTATGGTTAATTATTCATTGAAGCCCCACAGAACAGACACTGGCTTAGTAATTAAGCCCAAATCATACACTGTGGCTCATCTAATTATCAGCCACTATAAGTTTGTTAACATATTAACCCTTATTAATTAATTATTGATAGCTGCTTTTCTTCTGACTACATATGTACGGCTAGGCGTGATGTTGGGAGCCTACTGGCAGCTGGATGGAGATTTTGCAACAGTTTCATGCAAATTTTAATGTGAATAAACATTTTGTGTCAAACCGCATCTTGGCAGTAATTGCTTTGTTTGATAGCAGAAAAGAGATCCCAAGCAATCACACAGGCAGCAGACAAACTCAATTATAAAAGCAATTGAAAAGCTTTGGACTAGAAAGCTCCGTGAAAGGCTGAGGGGCTTGGATCAGCCGCTGTAGATTATGTGCCACTGTTTAGAGCATCAAACAAACACAAGTAGCTTTATCAATGGAGACTCTTCCACAATGTACACCAGCAAGCACACCAACCAGCCAATGGTGAACTGAAACAACCAAGCCGGAGATCAAGTTTTAATGGGAGAAGAAGACTTTCTAAACTACTAACTTCTCCCAAGACAAAGCACTGGACTTTAAAGCCTGCCCCAAAGAAGAATGTCTAGAAAATACGTAACCTTATCAAAGATAATTTTCATATTTCCCAGTGTAGCTTTGTCAGTATGTCTGGAGGTGAGTAACAAGAGCCAGGTGCCTGTTTCCTCAGTGCAGCAGCACCTTTTAGCTCCTGTTACACAGACAGGTTCAAATGGACTGCCAGCCTGAACCTCACCTGCCTTCATCACTCTATTTAATTCATTTTTGTCAGTGTATTTAAAGAATAAAGGTGGCTTTTCACAGCCTAACCCCCTCATCAAACCTCTCACCCCAAGTGCAAAAAAGCTCCATCAGTATGAATGTGTATTGAGCATTCACCTAGAGTAAATGCAATTTATTCTTCCACAGTGGCAAGCTGCACTCCTCCTGTCAGCTCGCCAGGCTCCCAGTGAAGGCTGACAAGCCAGCTGCCAGCCGTGGCCATCCGGACCAGTTAAAGGGACACACGTGTCACATTTCCCATGATCACGCTGACGTTGTCAACCTGACATACCTCCTTTAACAAGGGCCCATAACTAAGTGTGTGTCCCGTCTATGGGAGCAGTAGGTGTGGGGATGTGGATGTGTCAGTCACAGAGCAGCATGCAGAGGCAGAGAGGCTCGTCCAAATGCACTACCTTTGAACAGCCTGGACTCAGCCTTTGGCCTTGAGCCTGCATCTCTTATTGACTCAGGGCTTCATTACACTCACAGAGAGCTTTAGTAATCTCTCTGAAGCTACCTCACACTCTCCAACTACAAACAAGCGACCTGTCAGTCTCTATGGTCATCTACCTAATGCGCCATGTGAATAGCAGGCTTTTTACAGTTTTGAGCTTCAAGTCAGCATAAATTTGCCTTTCATAAGCCCTCTGACAATAATTTTTCTGGTTCCTAACAATCTTGTCTGTGGTTTAGCTATTTCCTGTCTCATTCTATGAGCCCATCTCTCTGACCCTTTGAGATCAGCACACGGAGTACTTTTAGAGATGTGCTTCAGCTTCACCAGATCTTTCTTATCTGTATTTCTGAGATTTGAGCAAACAACATGGAATGGTTTCCATCGAGTTATTCTGTTTACCTATTTTCCCAATTTTCCCCCGTGTTCAGGGAGTTCATTTGATCCTTTCTTTTCCTGATAATCCTTTAAATGCATTTAAACTAAATCCCATTTTGCCAAGCACTTCAATCTACAACTTACTATTGACTCATAGTAAAACACAGAAACAAAAAGTCAGCTGCCGATTGCTTTGTCTATTCATGATCAATATACACATATTTCTTACCTAAACCAATATGTTAACACAATTTAAAGGCCTTCTTTAGTGGACTGAGGTCCAAACCAATTAATTTATTGACAAACTGTTTGTCTTCTTTCTAGGTCCATTGACTTTACTGACCAAATACAGCTTCATCAGTTGACCAGCATCTCCAGTTTTGTTTGTAACCTCCTCTTCCAAAACATCCCATTACTGTTACAGCAATAAGCTTACATTTTAACAACATAACCTGTTCTGTGGATAATTAGCACTGTGTTGGCAATTCACACACAAGGCTCATCTATGTTATTATTTTGCCTGGTGGTTTAGGCACAACAGTTTATTGTAAAGCAGCTGGGCATAGATGTGGGTCATTAGTATGGGTTATGTGGGTCACTGCAGGTACATGGATGTTCCTGTTCAATCATTTTCATAATATATATCTGTGACATGACTTAATGCTTTTTGTTTATTTCCAATTTTTGTAAATCACCTTAATTCAATAAATAATCACACCAAGAACAACAGCATAAGCAAAGACATTAGTTTTTGGTAATGTAATTTTCAGACTGTACTGAGCTCCTTTCTGGCGACTACCGCTGACCACGACCAAGTGATACAGTGATGTTTTTTGGTGCCAGAATGGGATCTTTTCTAATAACGTATTTTATTTATAGCAAGAATAAAGCTGAACAACATGACTTGGAAGCCATTTTTGGGACCTACCTTTATTCCTAAATATTATTTAATAAACTTTTTTTTAATACAAAAAAAAAAAAGATGCCCTTTCTTTCTCGTATGTATTCTGTGTTATATGTTATTGTTACATGTATTTGTCAGGCTTCAGATTAGCGGAACATTGAAGCCATATCCAGACTTGGTTCAGTGTCACATATTTTTCCAAGGGCTGCTTTAAGGGCACCATTTGACCGGTCAGTACGTCAACTTACGGTCAATTGATCTGCAGCTAGATATATAGCAAATTACCTCACTAATAAGTTGCTTTAACATCACTTTTTAAGTGTATAGGCCAACTGGGAACGTTCAGTGATAAAATGCCCATGCATTATTTACTAAAACTGGATTGCTCATGTGGCATAATGCAACACAGTGCTTATTGGTTTCTTATAGCACAGAGAAATAGTTTTAAACTGCTGTTGTCAGGAACATTCAAATTACAGACGGCACACTGCTTGTGACAAAGTCAGCAGTAAATATTGTACAAACAGAAAGTGGGTCATATCCTCACTTTTCTTGCCTCATTCTTGCAAACTGGCTCCATGACTCGACATGTGTGTTCTGATGTCCTCTTGCTTAGCCTTGTCCCATTAGCCGTTGGCGGCCCAATCTTAGAGGGAGACTTCTTATTGTGGTAGCTCAGTGATGCATGTTTGCAGCACCAACTGCACAACTTCTAATTATCATGGAGGTGGAGGAAAGAAAACAAGCTGTGGAAGAAAAAGCATGACCCAATGGCATCATCCTAGTTTGCATTATCATAGAGTGCTGCTGTTTGCCATGCTGCGTGATTAATTCATGTGTGTATCATTAATGCAGGAATGTCCAGGGGCAAAGACAAAAGCTCGGTCAATGTGAGATGAAACAGAAGACTGTTCTGTTAAAAATTGCACACACACGTATGCACACACCAACCAAATACTGGAGGTGGTAAAAACACTATGTGACTTATCAGATAACCTTGTTTTGAGAAGCACTGCTCTTTGTAAAGCAACAGCAATCATGATAGCTGACCCGCCGAGAGAGGAGGAAGCCATAGGGCCAGTTTAATATTCAGATGAGCTGTGGGACTGCTGCACGCTGCTGGATTCTGACGCAGAACACTCTCTTCTTTTATGCACTATTTTTCCTCTGTTTTTATTATTTAATTCTCTTCAAGACTCAAAACTAAATCTGCTTGTTTCCCCAAATCCTCTGCCAATACTAAATGCTACACCAAAAGAGATCAGTTCTTTTTAATAATATTACTATATACAGTGCTGGAACATTTAGTATAACCACAGAATCATGTGATTCTTCATTTTGTTGACACAAACAATATCAATTATAGAGCACAGTTTGTTTCCCAGCCTTCTCCTTAGCTGTCCAGCAGTCCTTATTAGTCTGGCCCGTCAATTAGAGTTGGATTTTCAGGGACCAAAACCTATAATCCTCAAAATAAACTACAAATAATAAAAATGGTACACAAACAGAAAAAGAACTGCATGAAGCTTCTCAATTTTACCAGCTGTTATAGTTAGTTTGGTAAGTCTGACAACTTTGAATGTGAATGGATTCAGATCTACTGTACATAAATGGTTCACATTTCAACTTTAGGTCACATAGACATAGATAGATTCATAAAAGCATTTCCAAATATAGTTTAAAAGTGGTGAATTTGGGGGAAGTACAGACTGCACTGATTAAAGAGGTGCAAAGTCATTCTGAGATACATGTAGGGCCACTCATGTGAGTCCTATGGAGAAGGACACAAGCAGAGATGGGGACCAGTGTGTGCTGAGTTAATGTTTTGAGCATGAGTGCTTGCTGACAGCACCAGATTCTTGGTGCAAACTGATAAATCAAACTGGGAAACGCTCCTCTGCACACTGCAATGTTTTAGCTCTTTCTGCAAATGAGACTGGCGCTCCATGTGTGAATATCTTCATTGGCCTAAGCTGCTTATATATCAACCCAGGGCCATGTCAGTACAGTACAGCAGGATGCCCCCGTTTCCTGGTTTGAGGTTCGTGGCTGACCAGCGATGTGCCGTGTGAAGCATATTTACCCTCGGCTGTGACTGATTTTTTAAAACTCCCTGGATGTGCGGCATGCTAATAACTGTGACCGGTTTAAACCCTGACGCTTCATTGGACGACCACGGCCTCACTATCACGGCTCAGATGGTGTGCCTCGCAGCTGGGACTGAGTTGGTGTTGTGTCTGTTGTGAGAAAAAGACACACGGATTGAAATAGAGGGGGGAGAAGG
This sequence comes from Philypnodon macrostomus, assembly GCA_036025475.1. NCBI lineage: Eukaryota > Metazoa > Chordata > Actinopteri > Gobiiformes > Eleotridae > Philypnodon > Philypnodon macrostomus. Next base: position 1,792 of record JAVQKC010151989.1, on the reverse strand, counting down.
GAGGGTGATGGGGCAAATGAAAGAAATGCCGTTGCAATATGTCAGCTTCAGATAAGGGCATTAGTCTGCCCCCTGTGGGTCGTGGTAAGAGACTGACAGTGCAAATAGAAATGCTCAGTGGATGTTGGCTTTGCTTATTGGGAATAGTCGACAAATAATAGATAAGGCACATCAATGACAAACACCAAAGTCTCCGTCAGTTCTGTGTCTTGACCCCCACATCCAAACAGAATTATTTACATGCAACACAAACTCACTATTGTGCATGAAATACAGCTGTGCATTGTGAACAGAAGGCATTCGGAGATGTGAGCCAAGGCTGGTGCATCCTTTGGGGCTGAGGCTGCTTTCATGTTAGACATGGGATCCATCCTAAATGGAACAAGGCATTTTTATTTACAAAGCTAAATGACTGCAGTGTATGAGGAGCCAGCTCTAAACAATGCTCCAGATCTAAATGTGTGAAGGACACAACTCTCTGTACTTAAGCTAGGAGTAAACTGATGCAACAATATTGAGCTCAATAAAGTGTGGGCATGCCATTGTTGTGTACATTTAAATTATGGATTACTATTTCCACACACATGACCATGTTGTAACAGTGTTACAGAGTGGCTGCTGGCCAGTATAGTGAAGCTACGTCAACAGCGGGGCACAAAAATGATTCATCGATGAGTCTAAAGGGAAGAAACAGAGATCAAGGAAGAGAGAAAAGGAGGAGGAAAGGAAAGCTCTAATTTGGAGCAAGGAGCCCAGCAGAGGACACAAGACAAGATCAATGCATGAGAATCACAGAGCTACCGCTTAAAAAAAAGAACGAAAAAAATGAACAGATATTTCTCTGTGAAGTCTAGCACTCATTAGCATTGGTGAGAGGGTGGGAGGAGGTGGAGGCAGTGGCAGGTGGATGACAGGAACCAGGGGGCTCAAGTCTCCAGAGCCTTTGTAAGAGCTGGTTATTGGGAGCACAATGGCCACAGAACAGAGTGAGAAGTGCAGGAAGTCAAAGAGTACCTGACTGTGAGTGAACAGGACCTATCTAGGGACTCAGTGTTCAATTACTGTTAAAGTCATGCTTACGGCTTGTTATACAGTGGGTATATATAGTGAGGGCCATATACTAACTATAATATTCTTCAGATCATCTGTCACACTTCAACTCCAATCTGCTCCAATCTTGTTTTTCTCTTATCTCCTTCCTTTTTGCTTTTTTAAAATAAACTCCCTGTGCCTTTTATCAGTGTGAACTTAGAGATAGTGAAATGTAATCAAAGTTATAGGTTAAAATGTAGATCAGCTTTGTATTTAAAAGTGGTGACATCTGAGGATTGGAGACACTTCTGGCCTACATTTGCTTATGCACTGCAGCCTGCCCTTGATGCATTTACACGCAGAACTCTAGGACTATATATTGGTAGTTATAGCTAGTTTCAAAAGGGCAAGAAAAATACCTAAATGCTTGGATCAGTAGTGCGTAATGAGTTCCACCGTCATTAATCTGTGATCGTTAGTGGCTCAGGAGGTAGAAGTGGTTATATACTAATCAGGTAGTTGGTGGTTTAATCCTCACTCTACCTGTTCTGTCCTTGGGCAAAACCACCAAGAATATGAGACTTTAATTGATGCTGTTCGGTGAGACTGTTGGTGTCAGTCTGCCCCAGGGCAGCTGTGGCTACTGTAGCGTATCAGGGGACCTCATACATGTCTCTTTATGATACCTCTCCAAACCCCAACCTTCCCACGGTATGGGACCACGAACCATGACCTGGGCTTACCCCGGCGCCCAAGAGTC
>JAVQKC010151984.1:0-16095 GCA_036025475.1 Philypnodon macrostomus | reverse complement strand
GACAAGAATACTAAACGGATCTATGTCAGAGTCTCCTGAGATACTGTAGTGAGTAATTAGATGTTATTTGTGACTGGAGCCTTGTTTTTGTGTGACTTGTACGATCTGAAGCAGAGATTCTCCTGTGAAGGCTGGTTCACATATCACAAAACATACAAATACAAATAAAGATCATAGAAACACACGTGATGAGATTATCAACAGGACTGACTGAGGAGGATCTGAGCTTTATTATATACTGAGGTTTAGAGTTAGATTGTCATTTTGCAGACAAACACTGGTGCTATCGGCTAAAGCACCACTCGAGTATGCTATAACCCCACCGTGTCCTCACATATACACCCGACCACAGCTCATCAAACTGGCTTTTTGACAGCTGTCATAACGTCCTCGTAGAAGTGAAAGAAGCGAATTTCGCCTCCGTTTGAAGCAACTAGTTCACCTCTTTTGCACGAGTTGTTTCAAAATGTCAAGCGACCAAATAGACAGACACGAACCCGGTGTAAAAGCACCGTAAGGGGTAGGACATGCAGACAACCCGGACCCACCTTGATGAGAGGCTGAAACCACCATGCACACTCAATAATGTTTTAGTATTTTGAAAAGAATCATATTATACTCAACTAAATCTTATGTCAAACCAGATTTTGCCAGCTTCCATGGTAATGTTGTTGTTGCCAAATACTATGAAGACCACAGGAGACAGAAGGAGGTTGGAGTAAATGAGTCCCAGTGGGAGCAGAAGACTGTCATGTCATCTTCAGTTTGGAGACATTCTTACTGTGTGCCAGTCAAACATTGTCAACACAACACTAAGGTATCTGCTGGGAATACAGGAATAGCACTGTGAGAGGCTGCCCCGTGGAACGAAGGGGCTTTTCATCGCCGCATCAGACAGATAAGTGTCCCCCTTGGAATTCAAAAGTCGACTTTACAAACCAAGCGTTTAATAACTTCAGTCCTGGGATCCTCCCACGTAACCTTTTACAAGCTTTTTATCAGAGGATTTCACTCTATTCACACAATGGAACTCACATTATCAACAAGGTTCCAGGGAAAACAGGTTACACAGTTAGGAGTTTTGGTCTACAGGAATGTACACATGAGCTGATTTATTTACTATTCCAACAGTACCCTAGTGTGCCACAGTAGGTGTGACTATGGGTTGATTGTCAAAAATGCACCACTTTCAAAAGCCAGTAGGTGATGCTTTCACTGTTTCTTGGGTTTGTCTTTAAGCAAAGTACAGTAACTTGTGTCAAAACTAAAGACCAGATTTTATTTATTTATTTATTTTTGCTTTTGGCATGGACCAGAAATACAATCTGGATCCTGAAAAAATAACAATACACTATATACGATATCACACCAAACAGCACTATACTGGAATTGTATGTCATATGTTTATGTGAATGTGCGACAGTAGCTCAGAGGTAGTATGGGTTGTGGTTTGATTCCCACCTGCTTCATACAGCTGTTGTGTCAATGTGCAAGACACTTTACCCACCTTGTCCATGTATAAATGCACTGCGGTGATTGTCATGGTAGTAGTTCCAGAGGCCTCCATCAGTCTGCCCCAGAGCTGTTGTGGCTCAAATTAAACCCCTTAAGTGCTAAGAAGTATAACAGTAAAAATCTTATTTGTATTATTGTGAAATCTGACTTTAAATAAAACTCCCACATATCTGCAAGCATCTTCAAGGGTTACCATAGTAAACTGTGCAGCGTTGATCCATCTCTTACTTTTACAAAAATAGACTTGTCCAGTTTAACTTCCAATCCTGCTGACCATCCAATCACCATCCCAAGTGAAGACACAAACAAAGGGGAACAATGTGTGACAAAACACTTAATGGCTAACCTTCCTCCAGAACACACATGATCTACAACCTCTTCCCAGTGCCTCGTCTGTCTTACATACACTCCCTTCTATCAGACATAATTACAGAAATAGAACCCAGGAGCCACAATTAAGCCCTCAATGTTTTTGATTTTATTTTATGCATCCTATTATTATAACTACTACTAGGAGTTGCATATGAAGTGGCCACTAATCTGCTAAAAGCGCTATTTTTCCTGCTCACTGGGATATTGCTGCGTACAGAGAAACGGTGGTGATATCTGGGTTAGCTTACCTTGTACTGGGACAGAGCCTAAAAGTGATTGGCTGGGTATAATATGGCTGACGTGTCAAGTGTTCCTCAATGTAAGCCCTGGAGAACATCTGTAGTAAGAGGTTTTTAAAGGCGCCAGTGGCTCAGGGATAGTGTTAAAATGTCAAAATGAATGGCTCTTTTAAGCAAAGGATGGATGTGTATTACCATCAATGTGAAGGGAATGTTAAGGTCCACTTCTGCATTAACGTTCAGTAGAATCATGCGTGATATTAACCAGACCAGTTTTATCTGCCCTGTCCATTATGTCTTTAGGCCTGAATGAATGAATTTTATGCAGAGTGGGGTGAGCGATGTGGTAAAGTTTCATGTATTTCTTTGTTTTACACAGACTTTAGACTTTAGACTTCTGCTAACACGGCCCTAATAAAAACCTTTTTAACTACAAATAATTCAATGTACATCCAATGCAATGTTCATCATAATACTTAATACAATTTATTTTTCCTTTTGTATTAATATGAACACTGGCCTTGCTACAGTAAAAAATGTATGACTGTATCACAATGCAACAATCTTCCCAGATTAGCAGATCATCATAACGATTCAATCTTTTATAGCCATATCACCCACCTCTAGTTATGGTACAATTGTGGGACCTTTCTTAGTTCTGGGTTAGTCCTGGTTGAGACCTTGTTAAATCCTGATTTAGATCAGATATCAGTTGCCGCTATTAGGCGTAGATGACCACTGGAGTTGCCGTTTGTCCAAAAAGCTTTATTTCTGAAGCTCAACAGATAAAACTTGACTATGCTGCGGTAGAACTAAACTGAAGTCATGTTCAAGGAACATACGTCAAACCAATTTTCAGACATGCACATGGGGCGTTCAATGCCATCTTGTATATATGAGTACTATAAATGATGAACAAACAGACAAAAACAAGTGTGGGGCACCAATAAAAGTTAATCTGTAATCTGACTCTAACATATCTCTTTACCTTTTATCATTTGACCTGGTTGCTATATTTAGGTTCATTTTGGTCCAGTCAAATGGAACTTATTAAGCGGAATATTTTTATTTGTCAATGTGAATTTCATGGTATTTTTGGTGGTAGTTAGAAAGGCCCTATAACAAAAAGTTGCAGACACAAACTGGTGCTTGGCCTATGCAGTTTGAAAAGACTAAACAAAAACTAGTCAGGTTTGGCTGTTACTCCTGAAGTTAATAGTCACCTACATTTTAACTAGCCACTATGTTCATGTTTTTTTTATGTGTAAACGTAATATGTTATTAGCTCAAAAACAATGTCCTAAAAGTTTCCTCAGAGTTTTAGACTGGCTACAATATATAGAGATATAGAGTGGAGTCGAACTTTTTTAAGCATATAGCTGGAAAAGGTCAGGCCAGAACTAGTTCAAATGTACAGCACGTATTCAGTACAATCCAACTAAAGAGTGGCTAGTAATAGTGAATGTGCTACTAACCACAATTAAAATGCATTTGACTAGTTGGCTAGTGTTAGTGTCGACCTCTGCCAATGTGTTGTTAGATGAAAAAATTGTTTATGACACAGCAATATTTGACAGTTTTACAATTCTACAATAACAGCAAGCCCTTAAAATGCTTTCTTCAGTTAGCAACTTTAGCATATCTTCACAAGCTAAAGCTAATTTTTACACTTTAGCCATGAAACTGTACCCTGTCCATCTGGTTTGCTCAGAAGATTAAAAATAGCCACAGAAAAACACCCAGCTCTCAAGGATCTTCATCTCGCAGCTAAAAATGAAGGTGGGGAGCGAGTCAAGTCAGAACTATATTAATAATCTCATCTCCTAGACAACAGGCTGCCCACTCAGGCTATAATGGGCCCATACCTTGTGTGACTTGTGTAGCTGTTTGAAAGCACGCCGCCAACACCTCTGCGCTCTCCACTTCTCACTCAGAGCACTATGACCGAGCAGCGAGCGCCAAAGACGTTTCAACAAGGCTTTGAAACTCAAGCTTTTTACTGTAAACAGGGATCTGGCAACGTGCAGACAGCATCACAGGCAGCACTGGGCTAAGTTTATCAGAGAGGGGAGGTTGAGACAATAGACTTATCTAAGCTTACTGTACGGTAGGCTCTCAAACTGTGGGAAGGGGACCACTGGTGGTACGTAGGATCAGTCAAACAGTATTCAGAAGTCTTTTGCTTTGATAAGAGGGTTGCATTTGTCGGGAGGTGTGCAACTAGGTGATAAAAGTCATATAAAGTTAAGATCGTTAAATCGTGCTACAGTGCATTCGTTTATGTTCTGCTCTTCATTGTCATTTTTACTGTAGCAATGTCAATGTTCATATTAATTTAAAAAAGTGGAAATAAATAGTATTAAGTATTGTGATAATTGGATTGGACGCTCTCAATTTGTAGTTAACAAATAGTTTTACAAAGACACTGATAGCAGTAGTCTTTAGTGTAAGAAATAGTGATACATCAAAATCGGGATCCTGGCTAAAGTTAATTGTGATATTATATTACCATATCACCCACACCTATTGGACTAGTGCTTCGTTTAAGCGTTTGCACAGATTTAGTCCTGTTTTGTATGGTTTTGTCCTGATTTAGTCCTGGCTTAGAGTACACTGAACTGTCCACAACCTGCCCCCTGCCTCCAGACTATAGCTCACACAGGACTATACCTCAGCCATTGTTCACTTATGGCACCCTGCACATGCTGCACATATTGTATAAACTCAATGATCTCCATCCACACAAGATAAATGCTGTTTGCACTTCACTGTCATAATCAACATTATCCCCCCAGTACACCGCTGCTGTTTCCTGCACCTTCATATGTTACACACTGTTGATTTGCTGATCATAGTTATTTATCTTGCACATACGCTTGTCAAGTCTATTTAGAGTATTTTTGACATTTTATTATTAGTCTTCTTTTTATCATATTGCATGTCTATACACAAACACCAAAAACACTAAAAGTTCAGAGCAGAAACAGTATTTTGATTCCCCTGTATGACTGTACATATGGAGAAATTGAAAACAAAGAATCTTGAATCTACATGTTCATATCAATCCCAGCACAATATCAATATAAGTTAACGAGAGAAAGCTTGGTGATTTAATGCAGCTATTTCTTCTTCGTCTCCACAGGCAGATTGTAAAGCGAAGAGGAGGGAAACGTCTTGGCTCCACATCAAGTTGATCTCTGACTTTTAGAGGCAGATATTGACTCACACATCCTAAATGTGACTCTGCAGCACACTGTAAATGGAACACAATGTATGGAATATATTCAGACTAAAGGACTGTGCCGTTTGAAACAATACAGAACAGAAGCTCACTCCTAAATTAACCCCAGCTTTGACCAATGAGTCCAGAGCATTATCAGTTATTAAATCAAATTGGAATTGAATGCTTTGTCTATAATAATAAAGCCTTGACACAAGCTGCACAATTTTAGAAACATATTCAATGTGATATACAATTGAAGTTAATATTTCAATAGAAGTTAGTAATTCATTAATTGATTTTATGACTTTATTTTGAGGCTCCAAACACTCCAATTTTGTTGTATTTTTAATTTTAAATTGCAATTCATTTAGTTATTTTAGTTCTATACATTTGAGATAGGGGTTTGCGATAAGTAGCCTGGCAAGCCAGACTCTCCACTGTACCAGCGCATGAGTCTGGTGACTCTCTCGCATCAATTGATTTCTCAGGCTGACAGCACGAAGTAATCAGAAAAGTGGCAGACGTCTGTAAAGCGGCTAAAAAGCCTACATTGTGCAGAAATAAGCCAGTGGAGATGAACAGAAGCGTTAAATCAACATGGCGCAGTGAAGAAGATGGAATGAAAAACTACTCCCGTGCGCCATCTTGAATGTTTTGGAGAAGCAAACATGAAGCATGCATCACTGCAGATCAACCAATGAGACTGTCTGGAGATTTTTGTACCAGGGGAAGGAGGAGGATCACCAGATTGAGTTGTTCTGTACAGAGAGCTCACGTCTGGCTTGCCAGGCAACGCGATATGGTTAAAAAAGAACAAATCATCATATGAAGTTATGACGATCTGCTAATCTTCTCATTGAATCGTGCTACAGTGGACTCATTTATGCTCTGCTCTTCGCTGTCATTTTTACTGTCACAATTCCAGCGTTAATATTAATGGAAAAAACACTGAATGTGGAAAGGTTTTATGAAGACGCTGAGAGCAGCAGTCTTCTGTGTAAGATAAACAATACAACTCAAATTGTGATCAAATTGAAACTGTGATCTTGGCTTGGCTTAAATCTTACTTTGACCATATTGTGAAGCCCTAATTTTGAGACATATGTAAAAAGTTGGTGTAGTGCCAGGCTTTGTGCCAAGAGACATTGATCCCAAATCGACAGTGGTTAAAGTGCAATTGGCCTCATACATAAATCCCGCCTCGGCTGCTCAGATCTGATAAAGACACAAGTGTATAGTGCTCCACCGCATTGCAGCCCTAATCCTTCTGCTTCACACTCCTCCTTCTCCCTCAGCATGTCCTCCCGACAACTCCACCAAATGTACTCGCTGATCCTATCAACAGATTAAAAGCGATTGCAAATAACCACACACCATTAGCAGCGAGCCACCGACCAACCAACTGGAGTCAGGCATTACGGGGAAGGCTAATCATTCCACCTCAGAGTAGTTTTACAGTGGCCCCGGGTTCAGCTGTGGAGGGGAACAGAGATGTGTGTTTTTTTCAGTTTGAGATGGATGTCAATGGAGGAGACAGTAGTGAGTGACAGGTCTCATCTTCTCTCAGACGTCAAGAGGAAGAAGTGACCAGACACGGGAAACGCCACTCACTCAAATGCCACCACTGTTTGTTTTAGGGTTTTAAACTGATGGCTTTTAGGGCATTTATTTATGTAGAAGCAAATGTAATATCCACGTGGCAGGAAATAACAACGGATTGGATTTATATTCAACCACTTCACGGCCACACTCTGGTGGTGGTCACAGTTGCCCTGGGGCAGACTTACAGGGACGTGGCAACCACTCCATGTCAACCGAGTCTTCAACCAGTCAAACACAATCAAAACTGCCAGCATTAATGTTTGACTATACATCCTCTTGACCCTGCAAAGTCATCTTATTTACTAAAGCGTGTACAGTTTTGGTTTTATACACTGGTGAATTTACAGAAAGGTTATACTATCCCTAACTAATAAAAACAAATACTCACACGAACTAACACCTAAACACCCAAGTAATGTGGGTAAACTGTCTTGCCCAAGGACAGAATGGCAGAATGAACTGTTCGGAGCGTGAATTGCACCCCTAACCTTTCAGTTAGTGAGTGACCTATTATTAACTTAAATGTTGTTATGATCAAATAAAAAACATCAATTCAATGTTAATATTTTGTTTTGTCAAATTCATGTTAAATTTGTATTCAGTCCCAGTTTCTACCCCTGTGTCCAGAGCTTTGTATTACTTCATAAATCAAAATTTGGAATGTAAAGTTGGATTTCTGACTGAACCTGCTCCGTACCTGAGGTGGGGTCCTCAAACATACAATAATTCATTCATTCACTTTGAGAATATCTTTGCAAAGTCACTGGTTTCACTGTTTGAATGTATAATCTTATACAAATTTTGAACCTTGCCCAGTCACAAACAATTGAGATAATACATGCAGTGAAGTTATCTAAGTTTTAAAAAGCATTTCACACATGATTTTCTTTCCCAAAGGTTAAAGAACATCGGAGACGCTCTGATGAACACAATGTGAGAAGAAGCTTCAAATGCCAAAGAGTTCACAAAGTCAAAACCCTGCTCAGAATACATGGCCAGATCGCTCTTGCATTGTCCTATACATGTTCTTAACCGTTACTAAGGATAGCTCGAAATATCAAGCCCAACAGAAGTCCAGTTTATCATATCCATCTTTAACCAAAATGCTCTGAATATCTTTGTATTTCCTGTATCCATTGGACATGTCCAAGACAGTCAAACAGTCTGATATGATCACCACTTAGGGACCTTTTATAGGGGCTGCACAGATAGACACTGGAGTTAAAAGCATGAATAGTGACCTCCAATAAAAACGCAGCTTTGGGAGCTGTATTGGCATTCACTATGTTATGTAGAGACATTGGGAAAGTGATTAGCAAAAGACTTCAGACTAACTCCAGCAGACGCTCTCATTCAGGGCTTGACATTAGCACTAGCCACCTAGCCAAATGCAGGTAGATTTGACTTACGGCTAGGAATACATTTCACTAACGGATCTGTCCTGTTGGCCGGGCGTTTTTGTTTAAAAATGTCCAACCAATTTAGACCACCTCATAGTAACAGATAAGACGAAGTGGCAAGCATAAATATACAAATGTAAAGCGGATTTTATTGAATTGAATCATATTTTCAGCTAACACATAAAAATGGCTAGTATCTTACCACCTTGCCATTGAGCAAAATTGTTTGAAAAAATGTCAAACCCTGATTTCGAGGTAACCCAGTAAGACTCGAATCACGTTCTGGTATGTAGATCAGTCTGTTGAAATTGTGAAGTAAACTGCATGTAGGTTGATTGATAAGCTTTTCTTTTTATTCAGATCAGAGCTGTGTTGGTACCATTGAGATATAAATAAATATAATATATATAAATTGGTACCTTAACGAGACATGTGTCCACCCCGAGTAGTAAGACCAGTAACATCATGTGTACAGGAAGTGGTTGAAACATGTCAAGTTAGGGTAGAAACAGAACACTGGTCTGAATTAAAAGAAAAGCTGATCAATAAAGTAATGTGAAGACCAAATGAACCTTTTTGAATTGCAATTATGTTGGTTATGTTTGTTACTTAACTATAACTACCACTGAGCAGGAGAAGATACATATTTACACATTTAGTATAGCTGTCATGTGGTTAGCGCTACTTCCTGTCAATAAAACATGTACCATAGAGCGCAACAGTACCCGCCCCCCTCTGGTTCTGGAAATAAAAATCCCATTCATTTTTGCCATAGACCTTTTGGAGGCTAATCAGCTGTGGGGTAACTCACGACCATAGCGCAAATTCAAATTTTCAATCCAAAAAGGTTTATGAAAGTTGTAAACAGTATTTTGCTGTTTTCATATTAAAATTATGAAAATATTATGGCCATGATCTTGAGTTACCAAAAAACTCCAAAATAATAAAAAAAAAAGTGTGTTTGGAAGTTTAAATGATGTGCTTCCCTTCCGCTACTTCCCAACCATATATCATGGTCTCACACAAACCAGGAAGTATCAGAATAACGAGCAGCGGTCTGAAGTCGCCTCTTTTGCTTTGAACAAAAAATTATATTAACCGTGAATAAGCTGTGGATTTTGAAATAAAACATCAGCTCCCTCACATTATCCCTGATAGATTCTAGTTCTTAATAAATACACAATGTTTCAACCAATCAGAGTGCTCCTGTTCTGTGGGAGCATGTGATTGGTTGATTGGTGTCCCTGCACTCTAAAACAAAAGCCCTTATAATACAGGGTCTCACGTTCGCGTTTTCTCATGTCCCATGTCTTCTGGTATGCTGTACTGTTGACTATGTAATTATTTTTGCTCAGTTACAAAGTAAAAATATATGGTATTGCAGCTTTAAAGCATCCCTCATTAATGGTCTAGTCTGTACGGTTCCAAAAATAAAAATTAGTTTGAAAATGTAATTCTTTATGTGACCCTGTTCTATGATGTAAAATAGGCAATCTGTAATAATTATTATTTTTTACTTTAGTCTCTTCCCTGGCCTCTACAGCAACATCAAATCAGACTTTGTGGGATATCACTTTGACCTATAGCAGTCGAGTTTTACTTTAGTCCCTCCCCTGGCCTCTACAGACCCACTTTACATCATAAAACAGGGTCAGGGTACATTTTTTAAGTTTTTCTTATTTTGGGAAACGTACAGACTACACCTTTAAGACTGTGCCAGCCTAATAACAAAACTTTCATTAATAAAAAAAGAGCTTGTAATCTCATTTTCACAGATGATTCCTAATATCTTTTTTCCAGACGGCCCGTCCAAAACCAAAGTAATCCACAGAAGGCGCTCTTGGATCTGACAGCGGCTCATTTACTCAATCCCGCTCATTATTAAATATGAAAACCGATGGCCACTAGCGGAGTGAGTGTGTCGTGGTTCTCTCCGAGCCGCTGTGGAGAGAGCTATTAAAATGCACCGTGGGTACATTTCATCACATATACTTCAGGACAGCGTGTCAGGGGCTATCACAGCTGCGTACCGTGCAATAGGGCATCGGGCACTGTCAGCATTTCAGACCAATGATAGATGCCAGATAGATATTAAACTGTGCACCAAAACTCAACCCCCGGGTGCCATAGAGGATTGGTTTCTCCCCAAATTTAACGGAATGGGACGTGGCAGGGGAACTTAGTGATCCCATATTTCAGCAGGATCATTTGGCATGGTGGTGCAGCAGCCAGTGAACCAGAGGTGTTAAGTCATACAATAAAATATTGCTGTGAGACAAGGCACAGCATTATGGGTGGGCATACAAGGTTCACAGTCAATGGATCGGGACCGGGAGATTGTTGCTAAAGATTTTGTTTGGGGTCCGCAAAACAGTGTGTAAAAAAAAGTTCCATATGCACAGAAAAAGGCAACAATCTGACCAGGTGGTAGTCTCTAGGGCACCAGGCTGGACCGGGGCCCACCAGAGATGGTAGGTTGCATTTGATTTAATATCATGTGACTTTGCTATAAGAATATATTAAAAGTATAATTATAAAATATTGAATTTGCCACAATATTATTTAAAATGCCAATGGGGCGCAATGGTCTTTCCTGCCCAGGGGCCCGGGTATTTTTGTAAACGCCTCTGTGTGACCCCATATTTTAGCAGGATCATTTGGCATCACAAAGCTGCAGCCAGTGAACCAAGGGTGTAAAAATCATGCAGGCTGCAATAATACGCCTACAAGACACTGCAAAGCAAATGCAATGATGTAAATATTGGTTTCAGATCAAGTAAGTTTTGTTTTTAAGAAAATACATTTAAAAAAAACAACAGAAAGGAACCTACCATGTTAACTTCTGAGACCATGTCTATACTCGCCACGTCTATGCTCATGCCAACAGCAACCGGTGACCCTAAAATGCACCATTCAAATATTGATCAGAAACTGGGGGGGGGGACATAATTGTGCGAAACACACTTAAATAGGAAGTTTACTTACCTCCAAAGTCAGGCCGAAGTCTAATATCATAGCCCTTCAACAGTTTATCCACCGTCTCTTTGACAAACGACATGTTCCCGGGCTCGTTGACGCTAAAAAAAACACAAAACACAAAACAAAGAGGCACCGTAACTATCTTTGAAGAAGAGCGGCACTTTCTCCCGCGCTTTTTCCCAAACTCCATGACACCTCTCACCTCTGGGCACAGCACATCATCAGCGCCACGACCAGCGGCACATAGAGTACGTCCGTTAACACCGTCCTGCGCCTTCCCCACATCCCCCTTCGCGTGTGCTGCTATCCGCTGTTCCAAAAATGACCAAATGAAGAACAAGCCACGGTGGTCCCGCTCCGCTAAATCAGGTGAGACGTCTTCCACACTGTGCCTAGCTCTGGCGCAGCGAATGTCTCCAACATGCTTCATGAGGCAGAGACTGTGCGTTTATAACTTGTATGGCACGAGACAAGCGCGAGGCTGTCAGGGGAGCGGAGGAAAGCGACGCAGCGGTGCAGTACGTTCATCCTCTGGGTTAGCTTTTAGCGAGTGTTAGCTTGGACATTTTCTTATGCATACCCCGTTATAGTCTGTGACACACCCCTCTTTGGCACTTTGGCTGTGCGTAAAAGGAGACAAAGCCACAGGTCTGGCGGCAGGTGGAGGCGCATGCGTAAAGCGGTCCAAAGTGGTGCTCCCTCATATTTTAGATTACCCAAAAAGTGACTCAAATTCAGTAGTTAGCCTCTTTGACATCAATATGGCTGATTAGAAGGTCTTTTTTTTTGGTTTGGTAGCAAAATTTAACATTACGTCAGGGTATACGCTGATGCATTGGTAATAAAGAAACATTTTACTGCCTTTTATTGAACTAGAATGAGCCTAAATGAGAGTAAACCAGGTCAAAAGCAGGACTAAGCTAGAACTAGGACTAAACCAGGTAAGGTCTGACAAAGACTTAACGGTGACTTAACACAATAGGAGCCGAATTTCACCATTCATTCATGTTTTCCCCACTTTTTAGGGCTTGCAGGCAACTGAAGTCTACCCCCATCTACTTCGGGCTTTAGGTGGACGACTTTTGTATGTATAGTTTGAGCTGGTTGGAATATGGAAATTATATCACGTGAATTTTCCCCCACTTTACTACAGCTTGCAAAAATATTTGCTCAATAATTTGGGACAGTGATGTAGATTGACCTGTTAAAGAGTGCTTTTAATGTACTTCCTGGTCCTGGTAATCTGAGTTTGTGAGCTATCACCTTTACCAACAGTAGTTCCGTTTTTTTGAGTAGGCCGCGCAAACTCTGAATTGATGTTGCTGTTGAGAGGGGGAGTGATAAAGTAAAACTTGATTGGTCACAGTGGTGGCCCAAAACCTCTGATTTGACGTTGCCTTAGAGGGAGGGACTAACAATCACGGAATATCTACATCATAGAACCGATTTTTCTTCTTTCCGGAATACTCCAGACAGCTTTATAGTCCCTTTTGGCTGATGAGATGAGGGCGCATGTGACATTTATAGTATAGTAGGTACGAGGTGGTCTTAGGTCAATGTTCATAAAAGCATATTGACAGTGACTCTTCTTCTGAACCGGGCAACAGCGAGTCACTTCAAATTCTCATCTTAGCTGCTGCCCGGAGCTCTGATAGATGCATGCTTCTCCAGAGTGCATCTCCTCTCACTTTCAATGCACACGTTTGACGTTTTTGCACGAGCGAGGGGAAAGTCAATAGGATACTTGACATTGAGTCCACTAAGCAACACGGCCATTCACTAGAACAATGCATTCATCTTTTCAATGTGTTTCCGTGTGGATCCCCGAGGTTGTGGATACCTATACACGAAATGGAGTCTGCATGTCCTCCATGAGTAACCCTGGGTTCTTCCCGTGAAAGTATTTTGGATTTGCCTGCCATCCAAAGACATGCATCTGTGCCAAAAACAATATAGGGATAAACTAAAAGACACAGATTGAAACCAGCCTGGTAACCTGACTCACCGATAAGCTGCTACATGGATCACCCGGGTTACCATAGTTTTGGCAAAATGGTGGCTTTATGATACATACCCTGACATATTTCTCCTCTGAGCGACAATGACCAGTTTGAAAAGAAGTCGCCTCCAAAAAGTAAATCCACCTCAAGTAAAAATCCCACTGACATTTCCTCTGGAGATAACTTAGGCCTTCAGTTTCCCACATTTTGAAAGTTACAATGTACTGTGCTATAAACCCTTCTAAAAAGTCTACCTGGAAATGATAAGGACTATAATGCATTTTCTATGGAGAAATAAGCGTAAAAATATGAATAAACAATGTCTGAGTCTGGTTGGAAAACAGTATAGATGATTATTTATTTTTTATTTTTTTATGCGGGCCTAGCATTTTGCGTACACTGGCAAACGATTGTGGTCAGATTTCTGTACAAAAAGCCCAAATTTCTCCATAGAAAATGCTATTTTTTATTCCATTTCTACTGTGTTGTTTTTAACCATTGTGAGATAGGGCCAGCGAACGAACGTATGCTGTTGGCTCCTATATCAGTCGACTCCTCAGTGTGTCTTACCTCGTGTCGTAGATGGCGTACAGCTTTTTGTTCCCGTCGACGGCGTTCCTGTGAGAAAACAAAGAAAAACACGTCTTCAGTTTCAACGAGTCAATTTCGATCCGCTTTACATTATAATACTTCATAAAGATGCTGTAACGGACAAAATTCTGAACAAGATTAATGGTGGTAACAGCAGAGTAAAGCAAACTGACCATATTTGATTTATTTATTTTTTCACAGAATGATGAAATATGCTGTGTTTGTGCTGTCGGCCGACGTGTGACATATTGTCTCCGCCCGCGAGCTGGGCCATTAACTAAAAAGTCAGGAGTGCGATTCTGCAGGTTAGTGTCCCATTTAAGTCAGGCCTGCACCACACTCCCTGATCTGAAATGTGAGCTGAAGACTTTGTCAAGGTAGAAACTGCAGCTCTAGCTCTATTTACTCTGCTCTATTGGCAACATTTGGGGGGGGGGTTCTGCTAAAAGGATAACTTTGCAAATACAGGAACCCATACTCTTACGCAAATTGCTGGAGGAAGGAATTGCATGCAAAATATAGCTAAATCCATATTTTTGTTTATACTGCCCTCAAAGCACTTTACATTTCAAATGCAGTACTGATTCTCTCCACACTTTCACAAGAGCAATGGTAAAAAAAAAAAAAAACACTGTAACCACATCCGCCACGGGGCAGACTGACAGCCATTAGCCTCTCTGTCCAGGTTTGACCATCAAAACACATTCATACATTAGGTAAGGGGGCAGGTAGGTGAAATGATAGATTTGTGTTTGATGTTGACCTCTGGGAGTATTTTTTGGGAATATCAGATCATAATGTACAATCTATACACTCTTATGAATCACACTGCCTTCTGCTTCATGTTACCTACAGTTTTATCTTTTAGGGTGACCAGATATCCCACAATTTGACTCATTTTGACTAGCACACAGAATTAAGCTGCAATATTCGAAGAGTTCTCTCCGAGTCCCGCTTTGTTCAAGTTGGACCACGCTTCATATCGCACTCTTTGTTTTACATTCTGCTGGTGTATGTCTCATGCGTTTGTTTCTGCAGTTGTGGAGATCCCTCTTACGGCAGTCTTTAAAACTACTGTGGACCACTTTCCCCCACTCTCCTCCTCCTCCACCCCCCTCCCATCTGCGCGCCTCTCCTCTCCTCCTCTGGCCATCTCTGCCGCTTGAGTCTCGGCTGCGCTGCCACGAGCTTCTCCCTCTCCTCTGTTGAAATTCGCACTATTTGCATTGTACTTAGCCTTTGGACACTCTATCGGATTTTTTCTTCTTCTTCTTGCAAAGCTTGCTGCACGCTCCCTTAGAGACCCCCACCCCCCACCCCTCCTAAAAAGGATGGTCAGTCAGCAGAAGTCTTGGGGAGCCTTTTTTCTTCCTCGATGCCAACCTTTGAATCGCTTTGGGCCAAAATAAAGCTCGCTGACAGTGAAATTAGTCTCCAAGCTCGTGTCTTTTTCTTTCACGCGCCGATGGAGGAGTCGTCTCTCACGTTTGATGCCAGGATCTAGCGGTTCGCAAAGGGACATCCACGCACGGAGCCGCTGGGAGAAGTTTACGCCGTCTTGTCGTGTGGTGAGCTTTCTTTGGCGCTTGGGCAGCAGTGCGTCGCGGTACGGTACGGGAATGTATAGCTTGGGACGTTGTGGGCAGCGCAGCGGAACAGAATGTCACGCTGTAGACCGCATTGGAGGGACCAGGAGATGGGAATAAACGAGATTTGTGAGTCATGAACCAGGGGGATGTAGTGTAGGTGGGTTCCGGGGGTTCGCAGTGCTGTACACGGCGGTGGGATGCACATGTGCGAGCGAGGACCGGGGACAAACGCAGGTAGAGTAGCAAACGTCAGGGAGCCATATAGGGTGAAGAGGATGTGCAGTTTGGCTAACTGGGTCTGAGGCAAGGGTCGGTGTATTGTTATTTTCATTTTGTGTGTTAAATTAACTAATTGATAGATGTGTTTTTGACTGTTTTTTAGTTCCGTGGGTGATCTGAATTCTTTCCCACAGCTGAGGGTTTATGACACTTGGCTGTGTCATTTGGGTTAAAGTTTGTAGTATGCAATGACATTTGAAGGCATAGGAACGCCACTATTTTCAAGTGGTCAAGTTTTTGTAGTTTTTTTTGTAGTTTTTTTTTTTTTTGGGGGGGGGGGGGGGTAATATTTTTTTGTGCTGGCAT